>JBBPBS010000858.1:1065173-1109647 GCA_037974835.1 Cicer judaicum
GAGAGGACTACAAAGAGATAAATATCACTTGTTGAGGTAGCCATTTCTCCCTTCTTTTCACTCAAACCCAACATGCATATATAGGGGAAAAATGATTTTTTTTTTATTATTATTTTTTTTTTTTTTTATGTTTTGAGCTTTTAATCTTGCTTGTTTATCGCTACTATAGTTGTTATTAATGTTTAGGAAGTTAAAGGAAACATTTTCAACTATTTTACTTTCAAAAATAAAAAACCCTAACTTTGGTGCTTTGTTATAAACCATATGTGGTGTGTCTTAATGTGAAAATTTGATTTTTCTATGTATTTGAGTAATGTAATGAATTGTTTTCAAATAAATATGTTTGAACTGACAAAACAAATTTTATTAGAGGGTTTAGTTTAGTAAAGTTATCAAGACTTTTGCAAGTGATTTTGGTTATTTTTTTTTTAATTAAAATGACAACAAGATGTTAAATGTTTGGCAACTAAATTGATGTATTTTTTATTAAAAAAAAAAACTCAAAGTTGTGAAATGAGGATTTTAAAGTAAGTGAGTGATTTACAAAAAAGAAATTAATTAGTTTTCTTGAGTAATGTAATCTTGAAGTAAATTTTATAATTTCCTATGTTCATATAGTTAGCTCCTTGAGTCTCGAAAATGAGTCGAGATTATTGACACTGAGTTAGCGGTGGGGATAACTCTGAATATTTTATGTTTGTTGGGTTAAAATTTTAAGGACAAGAGAGAAACAAAAAAGTCATGATAAATTTTTTTGGAATAAGTTTTGAAATAAAGGGTAAATGATTTGTTGTGGGTTACTTTACTTCAAAAGTATTTGAGTGGTAGAAATTTTACGAACTATAAAGAAGTTAAGAAAAAGTTCTCTTGTGATTTTTAGTAGTAGTATAAATTAAAAGTTTGGAGTTGTTTAAAGTTTGAAACCATATGAGTTGTTGTCCTTTATTATTTGAGGTGTTTTAAACTAGATTTGGATTTGGAATTCTTTTGAAGGAATTTGATGAGTAAAATAGATTTTAGCTGAGTGGAATATATATAAAAAGAGAGTTCAAAATTTTATTTAAAGGTTGATTCTAAGTTTTCTTTGTTATTAAGGTGTTAAACATTTTATCATTGGGATTTTTGTGAAATCAAGGTTTCCACCTTTATAGATGAACTAAAAAGTCTTAGTCATTGATATTAAATTTTCAATTTTTATGAAGAGATTTAACTTTGAATATATATATAATATATATATATATATATATATATATATATATATATAAGGGTTCAAACATTGTATATAAAAAAACTTTGAAAGAGAAATATTCACTTTATGAACAAAGTTTCAATCTTATGTTTTGAAATTGAAAGTTTTGATTTTTATAGTAAAGATGTTAACTTTATGCTAAAATTCGACGTTGAAGAAGCATTTAGGTGTTTTGAAAAACAATGATTGATTATAATTTTGGATTTTGATATGTGGTTTTATTAGAAATGAAGATTTTAGTTGGAGACTTAAATGAAAATTGTGAACTTGGGAAATATTTTATGTTGATGAGAAAATGTGATTTTTGTGTGAAAGTTTATATATGGATCAAAGTTAATAAAGATTAAGGTTTGAAAAATGTCAAATTGGAAGAATCATAATTTTGAATAGTAAGAATATTGGAACTCTTAGTATTTCTAAGTTTTTCATTTTATAAGATTTTTTTGATACAAACCTTCTACTAGTTTTTCAAATATTAAAGTGCTGAAATTTATGAAGTTAATTGACGATTTAATTGAAATTTCAAATCATGTGAGTATGTTTCTCTTTGATTTATTTTGTTAAGAAAATATTTGTCATAAGTTGTTATAGACAAAGATTTGAGTTAAACTTTAATAAGTTTGAAAATATAATTTTTTGATTTTCAAAGTGTGGTATAAGTGTTTTGAAATTCGCTTTCGTCAAAATACCTAAACCAAAGTTTTGTTGAAGCTAGAGAACCTAAGAGAAAAACCAAACTCTAATTGATTTGGATAGTGGTCGAACCTAGGATTCATTTGGGGGTTGGTTTAGAAACTTGTATTGATTAAGTTAATTGATTGAATTAAGGTACAAGAAAATTGAGAGGTGTTGTTGAAACCATCAAATAGGTTATGCTAGCAAAGCGTATGTTGCTTGTGTAATAAATCATTGTCGTGGTAAGGGCATCTTATAACGATATTATATATGCTTGAATATCTGTGTATGTATACATGTTCCTTGTGCTCGTGTGAATAAATGTGCACACAATTGTTTATATATTTGATGTGATTATGTATTCATAACTGATAATATATGTGTTATGAATTTTATTTATGAGAATATGTTTTGAGTATGCTATGTGAAAAAATAGTAAAAATTATTAGTGTTTAATGAGTATTAAAAGACAAGTCTTTTAATAACTACATTCAAATAATGATTGATGTGAAAGAATTAGAGTATTTTCATGTATTTCATAGTTAGTGGTGACTGTGATGGGTCATGGTGTTAGTGGTGACTGTGATAAGCCATAGGGTGGTTCTGTGAGTTTATTGGTCCACCTTATCCTTACAGGGATTTATGAGTTGTGTAGGTCTGTGATAGATTGCACTCTAGTAAATCATGTTGATCTGTGATAGGTGGCACCTCAAAAATTAGTATTGGCTTATAAAAGGCAATATGTTTATGATTTACGCCCCTTGAGGAAGATGTGGGAATTTTGGAATCATGTGCACTGACATATAAGCATTGCATTAGGGTGTTTTGTCACACGAGTCATGTTTGTTATATAATGATATTTATATACATGTTTTTTTATCAATGGATGTCATGTCATGTTATTCTTTTGTGCTTTTTATTTTCGTATATATGTTGTTTTTAGATTGTGACCCTCTACTATTATCGTGGACCGGGATTACGCCCCAGGTTCTTAGAGTTTTGAGTCGTGTGAGAATTACAACGACATCAAAGACGTGACAGAGCAGTGATTTTGGATTAGAAATCAGAAGTTGTGAGGCTTGATGCCACTCGGAGATCCTCAATACACAGTCATCCTCAGTTAGAGTTCAAGATCAACTTAGGGTTTTATTTATTCTCCCTTTCTTATTGCAATGTTGTTGTCCCAACATAATTTATGTATCTGAAATAGTTGTGATTTTTTTTGGGTGAGTGTGAATTGTTCGGTTGTAAGTAAATTAGTTGTGTCGAAACCATTTTATATAATACAACAATGATTTTAATCATCAGTTTTGGAAAATAATTTTACAATTAAATATTTTACTCTGATTTAAATTAAAGTACGATTATGAATATTTTTGCCCTAAAGTGTTTAGTTGTTTTAAAAAAAAATTACACTCCCACATTACAAATCGGGGTGTTACATAGATCACCTATATAATTATGATTCATTGTTATTAAAAGTGGATTTTGAGGCAAATAATTGATCTTAACCTAATATGTTAATTTGATGTAACTATAATGATTTGATTGTTAAAATAGTAATTCAATAATTACATAATGAAGAAGGGGTGACACGAAATCCTAATGATTCTTTGTCATAAATTTTAATTTGTTTTTACTCAATCAAGCAATTATTAAATATTTCACTCACCTAAGTGTTATTAAATTTGTTGCGTATTAAAGTTACAACTTAATTGTAGTTTTGATCATCTATTTTCACCAATTCATGGAACTGGCCCCCTATTTTAAAAGTCATGAGTTTTGATCTGTTCCTCATATCTTTAAACTAAAAATTATGATTTGATATATTTTTAAATGATGTGGCATAAAATTTCATGATATAGAATCATCTAGATGCATTAATTATTTATATGTCATCGATTAAATTACAAATAAAAAATTCTAAAGTTGAAAGTTATGTTTTTAGAGGGTTTTATTGAAATTTCTGATGGTTCAAACACGAGAATAGGGTTGAATTGTGTTTGCCAAAGTTGACAATTGTTTTTATTTTTATTTTTATAATTTATAAATAAATAAAAACTAATGTGATTTTGGTGACTTACTTGGAGTAGAAGCAATCGAATTCAGAGACAGCAAGTAATGAAAGCATAAATAATTTTGACACCTAGATTTATCATGGTTCACGACTAACTTGGCTACATCCAGTTCCCTCATTCAGAATATTTTAATCCACTAATTCAAATTGCATTAATTACAAAGCACCTGATCCTCCAAGCTAGTCTTCCCAAACATCCTGACAATCCCCAGCTTTTAAGGAACTAACCACATTGACTCTATAAGCCAAGTCTTCTCCTTATAACCTGGCAACCCCAGATTGAAGAAGGAACTAAACCATGATCAAGTTGGATACAAAAGATTGGAACTTGAGTAGTTGCTTCTAAAAAACTGATAATAAAAATACTCTCATACTCTAAGAAAAAAATACTCAGAAAATATTTCTAACTTGACTAAGTATTTCTCTTTTTGATTTAAGACTACTATTTTATGTTTTTCAATGATTTTCTTCTTCAACCTTAAGTATCTATTTATAGTTAAAATGTGGGCTTCAATTTAGTCATTTTTTAATTCTGAATTGTATTTTGTTCAGATTGCATTTTGTAAATTCTTCAAATTGATTATGTTCATTTTTTTGTTAAAATTAAGATTATAAATTCTTCAAATTGATTATGTTCGTAATTTGTTTAGATTGTGTTTGTAAATTCTTCAAATTGATTATGTTCATATTTTATTGTAGATAAATCTTGATCAAATCTTCTACAAATCTTGACCATATCTTCTTTAATACTCTTTGAAGTCAAATATATTATTCTCATAAAATACTTTTGTTATCATAAAAACTATAAGTATAAAATGAATTTGGTTCCAACAATATCCCATTTTTTGTGATAACAAAACTTAGGGCTCCCCTAACTCTAAGTATCATTTTCTCATCCACTTTATCAAATATCTTTTTCCTCCTTTTGTCATCAAACAAACAGATTTGAAAGTGAGACTTTTTTTTTCTTCGTTTTTTCTTTTTCTTTTTTTTTAATAAAATGAATATAATATAATACAAGAAAATATAAAAACAAAACTACTTTGAAGTTATCACAACATTAGTAAAGTATGAAGGTAAGGTTTAGGTTTTTCTTGATAAAGTCAAACTTATCTTAGATAGTGGTTTGGTGAGTGTGTCAGTCCAATGGTGTTCAATGTCTACAAAATGAATGTTTAGTACCCCTTTTTGAACAAAGTCCCTAAAGAGGTGTTGTTTGATTTCTATGTGTTTAGCTCTAGTATGTAAGATAGGGGTCTTGGTTAGACAAATGGTAGAAGTGTTATCACAATATATGGGAATGTTGGATTCTATGATTTTGTAGTCTTCAAGTTGATGTTTCATCCAAAGTAGTTGAGAAGTGCAGCCAGCTTCTGAAATGTACCCAACCTCTATTTTTGATATTTCAATAGTGTTTTGTCTCTTACTTGATTGGGATATTAAGTTGTCACCTATAAATGTGCAGTTTCCACTAGTGCTCTATCTCTAAGTTTATCTCCAGCATACTTAGAATCACCGTATCGACTAAGTTTGTACTTAGGATAATTCTTGTTGAACTAGTTAAGGTTGGTAGTCTCTTTTAGGTATCTAAGGATTCTATTAACAACAATTAAATGTGATTTACTTAGGTCAACTTGAAATTGTGCACATACAAATACATAAACATGATGTTAGGTTTGGAAGCGTTAAGGTAAAGTAGGGATCATATAATTCCTCTATAGGTTTTTTGGTCAACTTTTTGGCCTAAATCATTTTTTTCAAGTGAACAAGTAAGGTGCATTGGTGTATCCAAAGGTTTGCAATGACTCATCTTAAATTTCTTGAGAAGCTCTTTTGTATAGTTAGTTTGATTAATGTATATACCTTTTTGACTTTGCTGAATTTGTATCCATAAGAAGAACTTAAAGCCTCCCATCATACTCATTTGAAATTCACGTTGCATTAATTTAGAAAATTCTTGGCAAAGAGTGCCATCAGCATATGCAAAAATAATGTCATCAACATAAATTTGAATAATAAGAATGTCATATTCTATTGATTTTATAAAAAAATGTATTATCTACTTGTCCTCTTTCAAATTTATTTTAAGCAATAGGTTACTAAGTTTGTCATACCATGCCCTAGATACTTGTTTTAGACCATACAAAGATTTCCTAAGTTTAAAAATATAATTTGGAAATTCATAACTTTAAAAAGATGGGGCTTGTTTAGCATAGACTTCTTTACTTATATAACCATTTAGAAATCACTTTTAACATCCATTTGGAATAATGTAATGTTATTATTTGCAGTAAAAGAAAGTAGGGTACGAATAACTTCTAACTTGACCATTCGAGCAAATGTCTAAGTGTAATCAATGCCCTCTTGCTGACTGTAACCTTGTGTGATAAGTTTTGTCTTGTTTCTAACCATTTCACCTTTTTTATTTAGCTTGTTTTTGAAAACCCACTTGATTCTAATAATGCTCTTATTTGGTCTAGGTACTAGATCCCAAACATCATTTTTGGTCAAATTCATTTAACTCTTCTTCCATTGCAAGAATTCATCCATCATCTATCAATGCTTCATCAATAGAGGTAGGCTCAATTGATAAGAGTAAGCCAAACAAACTGGTATCTTTAAGTATGATCTGGTCCTCAAATGATCACTTACACTTCCAATGAATAGTGTTTCAAGATGAGATGATTGGTACTTCCATCCAGATCATTCTTCTAATTTATCTTGACTATTTATGACTTGATCAGATTCATCCTTTGAAGATTTGTCATATTCTTATGATTTTCTTGTTGTCGCTGAAGTAAAAATATCAATTATAAGGAAGGGGGGTTTGAATTATTGTCCCTTTTTAAAAAATTCTGCTTTAAAAATAAGATCTCAGGTTAAGATTGACCTTTGCAGTGATGAAGATCAATCTTTACTCATAAGATCAATCTTAACTTTGTAGCAGATCAATCTTTAGTTTAAAAGGCAGCAATATCAATTTTACCAATATGAAAATTGATTGTAAAGCATAAGATAAATAGAGATAGAGATAGAGAGATCACACAAAGATATATCCTGGTTCACCCAATCCGGGTTACGTCTAATCCTCACAACCGTGAGATTTTTCACTAAGTGTTCAAACTAAGATCCTTCTTGGTTTTCATGGATCAATCTTGATCTTTACACAATTCCTACCCTTCTACCTAGAAAGGATTTCTACCTTACTGTTTGAAAAGGCTTTAACAAGCTGTCTTTCAAACGTGAAAGGATTTTGCAACTTACACAAGATTTGACAAAGCAACCTTGAGTTACAAAGTAGTGATTTTGAGGCTATTTAGAATTTGATATTTACGTAACTCTTGTTTGAGAAATATATTATGTGGATGGACATCTATGTGAATGATTACAACATAGAAATTTAAACAAAACAACAAGCTATAAGAAAAGGGATTTAGGCATTTGAGTATGATAAAAAAGATTGATCTTTTGATCTTTTGCTTGGTGTTGATTGTTCTGTTTTGTTCTTCAACTTGCAGCTGCATTTATAGACTTCCAGAGAGCTTAGGACAGCTAATATGGCCGTTGGAAAAAGGACCAGCTGTCATAAAAGAGCTGTTGGAAAATCTGTCATGGCTTAAGATTGTTCTGCTGCATCAAAAGATTGATCTTTTGGTCTGTTATGAAAACAGCTTGTTCCCAATGCATTGTGTCAGTATGTCAGCCTTGAGTACATGCTTTTCTGTCATGTGTGCAGGCTTTAGAATAGTTCAAATTAGTAGTGTACTTCACTACTTGTAGCCTTGTACTTGCACTTGCTTTATATGAAGAATGATCTTTGTATTATGCCTTTTTTGAAGCATAACTTGATTCTTCAAATTCTGAAATGAGTGTGATTTTTATTGTTCTTTTGCTGATCTATTATGTGAGTATAAGCTAAATCTGGTTTCCAGGATTGATCAAATTATGTGGAGATTGAATAACTTAAGATTGATTTGCTGCATCAAAAGATTGATCTGCTGCATCATAAGATTGATCTGTTGCATCAAAAAATTGATCCAGGATTGATCTGTTGCATCATAAGATTGATCTGCTGCATCATGAGATTGATATGCGGATTGATCTGCTGCGTCATGATGTTTGATACCTATCTTGTTTTAACACACTCAAATGCACATGTTAAATACCAAAACACTTAGAATCATAATTAGAATTCTTAATTAACTTTTTGTTTATTTTCATCAAAACATTAAATTGGGATTTTGTCTCAACAGTCGCGGCCTAAAATTTCGAGTGTTTCTCTAATTCAATGGAGTCGCCACCAAAATTTATTTTAAAATAGTGAAAATATTGAGAAACCCTTAAAATAGTAAAAATAAAAAAATTAATGGTCTTTGAAACCAAATTTTGAATTCGGGAGTCGATTATGTGTAGGGAAGGTACTAGTATCCTATGACATCGGTTAAAATATGGTTACCTATAATTAATTATGCAGAATTAATATTAACTTAAGTATATTTATTTTTCTTTATTATTAAATATGAATAACAATTATTACTATATTTAAATATGATTTTGAAATAAATATGTACTAACAAATAAAGGACAAAAAAAAGAAATTTTTATATATGTGCTTGACAAGAATGTGATCTTGTTCCTACGTATCTCCCGGTACGATGGAGAAATCAAAGTTACGTAGTTCTTGGTTAGAAAATGTTGGTGTGTTGATTTTTTTTTAATGAAAATGAGTTTTGTTATATTAAAAAAAAATGACAAGAAAAGAAAATAAATTTGTTTAACTTAAAATAAAATAAAAATATATTTTTAAATACAAGTTTTAAGACTATCAAGTTGTACAACTTGTGTCTCAAAAACTCAAAGAATAAAAAGATGTCTCATCTAATTAGTCATTTTAAGAATATTTTAAATTATTGTTTGGTTTATAAAATTGAGTTTTAAAACCATCAAGTAGTACAACTTGTGTCTCAACAACTCCCATTATTAAAAATATCACATGCAACTCAAATTTAAAAAGTTGATTTTTTACACTTATTTATAAAAATAAGTTTTAGAATAATAAGTTTGTATAAATTGTATTCTGCTATTTATGGATTAAAAGATGTTATCTTTAGTTAACCCCTAATAATTTTTATTTATTAATTTATTAATCTATCTATGAAGATAAAGTTTAGAAATGCCAAGTTGTCGCAACTTGTATCCTAATAACTCAAAGATAAAAAAAATGTTGCACCTAATTAACCTTTAATGAAATATTTACTTGTATTTTTTATTATGAAAAATAACTTTTATTTATGAAACAAATTAATTGTGAAATCATAAAAAGAAGCTAAGTGGGCTGAAATTTCAAACACAAACTTGCTTTTTTGTTTTCCTTTTTCAAGCCCAACTTAACATGAGCCCAAAATGACAAAAAGGTTAAAAGTTAGTAACCCTAAAAATAATTGCACACTTGAAGGCACAACAAGGCGGCGGTTTTGTAGAAAGCACAAGTGCAGCAACAGCTTGACGGACGCGGCAATGGCTGGGTGTTTTGGTGACGCAGCGGACATTGTTAGCGGCTTGGATCCTCAAAACTTGATCATCCAGCTTTAGCAGCTCCAAGGCTTTCCATACGGCTGCCATCTCTATCATTGTCCTCCTAGGTTGTAAGAGAAATCACCATTGCTTGAATTTGAGAGAGAGAGAACGCAACGACACTAAAAAAGGGGGTGATCGCCGTTTCGGTGCGACGCGACTATGATACCATCATGAAGGTTTGTGATTTCTAATCTTACTTTTATTTTTTATTCATAATGTTATCCTAAAAATAAAAACTACATTTTAATAACAAAATAAAGATCATAGTGAAGATAGAGATCAAACAAAATTATTGTACAAGAGAAAAATACCTTTGTGTTTTCTGTTTATTGATACTCTCTCTGGTTTCTTCCTCTTCCCTTTCTTTATGCATGTTTTTAGTGGTGTTAAATTTTTTTCTTTTTTTTGTAAACAAAAAGGAGATGTATTTATAGAGTTTTTTTTTTTATTTATTTAGTTATTTTCTTTGTTGTGACACTGTTTGAGTTTGAGCTTTCCAAATCCTTGTGTTGATGTTTTAATTTCTTTGCTCATCATTTGCATTTTTCTGCATCTTTGATGTCTTCATAATTTTAGATTATTTGTTCTGATTTGTTCATTGCTGAGCTTTTATTTTTCTTTTAGTTTCTTTTTTTTAAACTCAAAAATTTGTCTCTTTGTTCTGTATAGTGTGTACAATGGCAGTCATCATCAACATAGCAGGGTTTGGCAGTGAACAAAAGCAACAATAGAGAACAAAACACAGGCAAAACTGGAAATAACTAGCTTGATCTGATTTAATTTTTATTGTAATTTAATTTTGCTTTATTCTTGGTTTGTAATTTGATTAGGTTTTAAAACTCTGATTAGATTTGAAATTGTAAATTTATGAGACATAATGAAAATATTTATTGTAATTATTTTTATTTCTTTTTTTAAATACATATTTCCTTTTTTGATTTACTTTTAACCAAAATGGACAAAATTGGAGTACTACACTTGTATCCTCTAATTTTTCTAGTTCTTCTAGTTTTTCTGCATCTGCTTTCTTTAGTTCCAATAAACCTCCACTATCATCATCTTGCTTTGACTTTTCAAGGTCAAGTTGTTTGTCATCAAATTTAACACGTATGGATTCTTCCACAATAGGGTTTCTCTATTAAACACTCTATAAATCTTGGATTTTCCAGACTATTCGATGAAGGTACACTTTTGAGATCTACAATCAAATTTACCAATGTTATCTTTAGTGGTCAACATATAACAACTACAACGAAATTGTTTAAAATAAGTGATGTTATGCTTTTTACCTTTCCACAATTCATATGGTGTTTTATTCAATATAGATATATAATATAAACTCTATTTTGAATATAACATGCAATATTAAATGCTTCATCCCAAAACGGTTTTGCAACATTCATATCATTTAACATAGTTCTGGCCATTTCTTGGAGTGGTCTATTCTTTATTTCTACAACTTTATTTTGTTAGGGTGTTCTAGGAAAGGAGAAGTTGTAAGTGGTTCCATTCTCATGACAAAAACTTTCAAAGAACTTATTTTCAAATTCTCCTCCATGATCACTTTTAATTGTTATAATCTTAAAACCCTTTTCATTCATTATTTTTTTACAAAATGTGATCAACACTTTATGGGATTCATCCTTACTTCTTAAAATTTTTACCCATGTCCACCTAGTGGAGTCATCTACTATAACAAAGCCCTATTTCTTTCCACTTATAGAGATTGTTTTCACTGGCCCAAAAAGATCTATATGTAAGATCTAAAGGGACTTTGAGGTAGAGACTGAGTTCTTAGGGGTAAAGGAGTTTTTTTTCCCCTTTTGACAAACTTCACACATAATTTCAGTTTTGTAACTAAGCTTAGGCAGACCTCTAACTAGTTAAAGTTTATTCAATTTTGAAATTAATCTAAGTTTCGCATGACGTAATCTTTGGTGCCAAATTTTTTTCTCTTCATTTATTGACATAAGACACTTATAAATGTTGTTTTGCCTTTGACCTGTAAAGAGTACAAATCCATCCTTTAGACTAATTGTCTTGCATGTTTTTTGATTGAATCTAATATCATAATTATTATCACTTAACTAACTAATACTTAATAAATTATGCTTAAGACCTTTAACAAACAATATATCTTTAATAGAAGGAGAAATACCATTACCAATTGTACGTTGACCAATGATCTGACCTTTTTGCTTTCCTTGAAAAGTCTTTGTGCCTCATTTGCTCAAATTTAGTTCTTGGAACATAACCTTTTCTTCCGTCTTATGTCGTGAGCATCCATTTTCCAAGTACTGTGATTGGTATTTTAACTTGATTGTTGACGACATCTACAACAAAGATAATTTTGTTCTTAGGTATCCAAATTTGGTTGGGTTCGGGTTAGTTAGTCTTGAAAGGTTTTTTTGTCTTTCTTTGTATTTATTATGGGACAAGATAATTTGGAGTGACCTTTCTTAGAGAAAACAGTAGACAAAATATCAAAGGGAATGGTTTAGGTTCAGTTACAGTTTCTTCAAATCCTATACCTTTTTTACCATTTCTACTCACTCCATAAATCACATAAGTATATTTGTTTTTTTTCCAACCCATCAATAAGAAAATCTTGAAATACTTGTTCATGCTTATCAGAGTTACATGTGGTATTTTCGATTGATGTTGAACTATGATTGCTTTTTAGAGTTAGATTTTTAGCCTTAAGTTCAACAATATCAGTTTTCGAGTTTTCATTCTCTTTTTTAAGTTCAGTAACATCAATTTTTAGAGTTGCATTTTCTGTTTTAAATTCCACACTTTTATTCTTTAAAGCATAACTTTTTTAGTTAGATTTGTATTTTCTTTCCTTAGTATTTTTAGTTTTAAATACATTTTGTGATTATTATTTAAAAAAATAATTTATAGCAATAATTAAATCAAATCGAGTAATGTCAGAAAATACCTCAATTTTTCCATCAGTTGATTCACTTTTAGAGTCGGAATCTGCGTGAGATCTAGAGGCAGAGTTGGTATGACCCATCATAGCCAAATCTGCTTGTTCATCATTAGAGGATTCCTCATAATCATCCATGTAGCCATCAGACTCTTCTTCTTGGGTCTTGAATCTTTCTTCTAGTGTTTCCCTTTCTCCATATTTGAACATTTTGACTTGATATATCTAGGTTCATTGCATCCATAGTAGATGATGTTTTTCTTGTCATATTTATCATTATTCCCTCTGTTGGATTGCTTGGAATATCTTTGGGGAAATTTATTCTTTTTGTTGTGCCACATCTTTCGAATTTTTCTGGATATGAAAGCAATATCATATTCCTCTGATTTAATATTCTGATCACCTGAATCACTATGCTATGATTCCGATGTTGCCTTTCAAACCTTTTTCTTCTTAGATTTCAAGGCCATATTCTTGTTCTTCTTCATGGGCTCATCTTTTCATTATATGATGCATCATCTAATGAAAAGAGAAGCTGAGCAAGGATATTAATGGAATTCTCTTAAATATTTGTTAAGATATAATTAACTCTGGCAAACATGTTTTCGAAGTATATATGCGGAAGTTGTTAATACAAGCTGACTTTGATGCATTTGTGTCTGATAACCTTGGTATACAAGTAAATCATCTAATAAAGTCAACCATTTGATAAAATCACTACTCTAATAAAGACAGCATATGAACATTATATGCTAGTCATGCTAGACTTATCCTCTAACAGAAGAATGGCATGACATCTTCTGGTGATCGTGCCATTTCTATCAAGATACGTTGAATCAATTATGAAGAAGGATTTGGATAAGTATATCATACCATGCCCTATGTGCTTGTTTTAGACCATATAGAGATTTCCTAGGTTTAAAAACATGATTTAGAAAGTAAGGACTTTCACAAACACCATTCTTCTTAAATTCATTTAACTATTCTTGCATTGCAAGAATCCATCCATCATTTCCCAATGCTTCATCAACAATGGTGAGCTCAATTGGTGAGAGTAAGCCAAACAAAATGGTATCTTTTAATAATAATTTCATCCTCAAAGGATCACTTGCACTTCAAGTGATTAGAGTTTCTAGATGAGATGACTTGTATTTCCATCCATATCTTTCTTCTGACTTATATTGACTATTTATGACTTGACCAGATCCATCCTCTGAATAATTGTCATTTTTTCTGGATTGCATGTATCCTCTAATTTTCAGGTTGTTCTGGTTTGTCTGCATATGCTTCCTCTGGTTTCGATAAACCTGCACTATCATCATCTTGCTTGAATTTTCAAGGTCAAGATGTTTGTCATATAACATAATGTAAAATAGATAATTTAAGAATGAAACAATACATTCCAAAACACCAATTTTTGGATTCTCCCAGATCCTCTAAATTTTGGGTGTATGTTTGTTTATGAAGAAACAAACTTGTATTTTGCTTCTCCTGAAATGTTCAAATTTTGGGATTCTCCTAGTTCCTCTAAATTTTTTAGATTATGCAAAATATTTATCTAGCTTTGATTTTTAAGAATAAGCTTTGTTATCATTGTTAATATAATATCATACAATAATTAAATTTAAAGAAAAATATAACCTATATGTCAACAATTTCATTTTCACTATAAAAATCCTCTTAGTTCTTATTTTCTGGTTTTCATATTGTGAATTTGCATATTCTCTTATTAGAAAGTCTGGATGAAGGGATTTGAATTCTCATCCAAGTTTGTAATGTTTATGAATTTGATTGAAGTGTTCAGAGCAGTCTCCTCATTTGGATGGTTCATCTAACACTTTTGTTTCATGTGATGTATCAGGTTCCTTTGGTAATTTGGGAACTGATGGAAATTATGATTCTTTTGATAGTTCGAATTATGATGATATGTATTATTTCTCTACCATATTTGATTTTGTTGATATGTGTGATTTCTCATCCAATTTTTATTATGTTGATACTCCACATTTTTCCTGATATTTCTAGTTCATCATATGGTTTTTCTTTTTCTGATAGTTATGGTTCAACGTCTGGTTTAGGTTCTGATAGGTATTGTGTTGACCGGTCTTTCTTCCACCAGAGTTAGGTCTTGGGACATAAACCTTTTTCCATGCATAAGTTTCCAACATACACTTTTCAGATGCCATGATTGATGTTTCAACTTAGTTGCTTAGAACATCTGCAAAATAAACAATTTTGTCTTTTGGTATCCAAATGTGACAAAAGTAATATAAGAAATTATGACTTAGCGATAACTTTTTATGTGCAAAGCACACAAACTATTATCAAGAAATGAACATGTTCACTAATGATAGAGCTAGTCGTAATTTAGAAGAAATTTAGGTTGATAAATTCGACAATATTATTATCTAAGACATCTTTTCACATTACTTTGTGAAGTCATCCTCTGGATAAGAAGATGAACCACATATATGTGTAGAGAGAAAAACACAAAAAATGGATATTTGAATTATGTTTTGTATCTAAAACTAACTATGTAAAACAATTTATAAATTGGAAATGTTCAAGACAAGAAAATGTACACATAAAGTAAAGAGATAAAAAGAGAGGGGAAGTTATCTTCACTCGATGGACCTTTTAATATAGTAGTCAGTTGTTTTCTGATCTCGTCTCCATGAGCTTTCTGAAAATGCAAGACCCGAAGGTAAAGGATCTCAACAGTATATCTAAAAGCACTTGAGTTTTGAGCGGCCAATTGCATTCCATGCTCCATGTTTTCCCCAATCTAGGTTGGGAAAAAAGAAAGAACATTGTTCCGCTGATTTAGACTTCACCATGATCCAAAATTGAAGCATTCATATTCCTAATCTTGTTCCACTACATGCTCTAAATTTGAGCTAGAGCATGCAGTGAAGATTTGGGATATGGATTTTGTTGAGGGGATACGAGTAGGGTTTTGGTGTGTGGTGAGGGGTTTATATAGTGTTTTAGATGGTGTTGCATTAACTTCAAGTTTAGTTATTTCATTACAACTACCAACATCAACAAGAGTGTGAATAAGCTCAGTAAAGGGAATTACCATTTGCCTTTTCCTCAAGTTGAGGCTAGCTATATCCTCGTTGAAGTTTTCATCACCTTCTTCATTTGTTAGCACAAAAGATACCTTAACTGTTTTTTTCCTTTTCCTCTCAAACTCTTGTGAAGATCCTGGAAAAAAGAAGTATATTGGAGGCATCTCTTGACCAGAATGATACATCCTTAAATATTATTGAAAGACTTCCGTATTATCTTCTTCAAAAATTGGTGCAAATGAATGTCCAACTAGGAAATGAATGTCTTGAGTTCAACTAAATTGTCATGTGAGTTGTTTAACTTCATTGCTTGGTTTTATGAATGTCCAACTTGGATGTTGAACACTGGTGCAAATGAGGATACCAAGTGATCATCTTTAATAGCTCATCCTACTTCCTCTAGAGCTTTAATGATGCGAGTCCTAATAAGAATAGTTGTTAGGAGTCTTGAGTAGGGAATACTTTTGATTTATTCTAAACTAGAGTTGATTATAGAAGACCTCACGTTCTCAAGTACCAAGTTTTACAAATTTGTCTTAATCTTCTAGGAAATTTTCCACACCAATCCCTTGTGGTATTTGTTGGAATGATCAACAGAGCCACCTTTAGCCACCACACATCCAATCAGAATCTTGAAAAGTACCCAATAACCACTTTAAATATTCATGCCTTCATCTAGACATTTGGTGATAACAATAATGGTTGATTGAGTAACTTTGATAGGAAGCCCTAAAACCACACTTGTGACTTTTTCATCTTTGTTTGCATCAACAAACTTTCAAAACTTTTTAACTAGAACGTCTAGAACATATGATTAATCTATAGTGAAATACTCAGTCCATCCAATACCATCAAAATCTTCATTGAAGTCAAACTCGTACTCAACGAGATTTGTAAAATCAATTTATAGTTCATTTAGAGTATCAGGTTGATCTATATTACATGTCATAGTGGGTGCAAAAGAAAAGTTACTTAGGATAAAAGAAGATGAAAAACTCAAAGCCATACGTGACAGTAATGCATGACTTAAGTGTTGTCTTAATGACTTCAATGAGGTTTCAAGGTTTGAAAGGATTTCAAAAATGTGGGAAAGAATGTGTAAGATCAATCATATGTGACTTGAGTGTTGGTGTTTTTAATAAAATGTTTGAGTTTCAAAAAGTGAATAATAATAACTTCTTTGCCTGCATTAAGACATAAAAACAACATGTGTCAGAAGATCACATAACTCACACAATTTTTAAGAAAATTGATAATATCTAACAAAAATTGAGTTTTAAGTGACTAGAGGCAAAGGCAAAATGAATATATTAGAGGGAGAGCATACGTGTTTAATCGATAGTTTTGTTTTACCAAAGCCAGAAGTACACAAGGATTTCAACATCACTCTTTTAAAAATTGAAGGTTTAAGTTTTTCTTTAGGAAGTTAAATATGTCTTCTACAAGGGGTTTTGTAAAAATTTCTACCCACTGAGGATCACTGTCAACATATTTAATTTTTAAAATACCCTTATGGACGTAATCTCTTATGAAGTGATGTTTCATCTTTATATCTTATGCCCTTGAATGTAAAATTGGATGTTTTCTTAAACATATAGTAGAAGTATTATCACATAAGATAAAAATGTTACTCTAATTAATTTTGAAGTCTTCTAGTTGATGTTTCATCCACAACAATTGAGTACTACAACTGTTTGCTGAAATGTATTTTGTTTTAGTTGTAGATTGAGCAATGTTTCATTGTGTTTTGCTTGATCAAAAGATCATATCTTTACAAAGGAATGTTCAGCTACGATTGGTAAGTTTCTTATCTACTTAATCTCCAACATCGTTAACATCATAGAAACCTATTAACCTATACTCATAAGATGGCTTATAACAGGAACCAAGATCAATAGTACCTTTAAGATATCTAAAGATTCTTCTAACAGTAGTTAAATGTGATTCTTTAGGGTCAAACTGAAATCTTGCACACATACACCCACGCTAAACAAAATGTCAGGTCTAGATGAAGTTTTAGTAGAGAAGAGAACATTAGTTCTCCCATCATGTTTATCTCAAATTCATTCTGCATTAACTCATAAAAATCTTGACAAAGCTTACCATTAGTAGCACCAAATATTATATCATCAACATATACTTGTATTTAGATGATTTTCTAAATAAAGTAATGTCAACCTAACCTTTTCCAAAATTATTTTTTAACATAAAGTTGCTTATTTCAGACCATATAGAGATTTCTTTAGTTTGAAAATGTGGTATGAGAATTCATTATCCTTAAAGCTAGGAGGTTGTTTAACATACACTTCTTTATTTATATTACCATTTAGGAATGTATTTTTCACGCCCATTTGATATAGAGTAATTTTATTAAAAATTGAAAATGAAAGTAAAATTATGATTGCTAATAACCTTGTCACAGGAGCAAAAGTTTTACTAAAAACTTTATGTGACTAGGTTAGAAGCAATCATAATTTTACTTTTATCCTTGAACGATATGATCTGGTAATACATATACTCTTTTCATTTTGCATTTGTTTGCATAAGATAATGAAAACTTTATGTAACTCGTCCTCGTGTTTAAGGAACTTCACCCATGTCCACCTTGAATAGTCGTCATCAACAATAAGTCCATACTTTTTGCCACTGATAGAGGAAGTTATTATTAGACCAAATAAATCATGGTATAGAAGTTGGGGTGGTCTAGAAGTGGAAACAATATCCTTTGAAGCAAATGATGATTTAGTCTATTTCCCTTTTTAACATGCCTCACAAAGAAAATTTGAATCAAATATTAGATTTGGAAAACCTTTATCTAGATTAAGTCTTTTTAACTTTGAGATTAATCTCAAGTTGGCATGTCCCAAACTTTTGTGCCATATCAGTTGCTCTTCATTCACTAACAATAGACACTTTACTTCTTGTTTTTCTAAATGTGACAATTTTATTTGTAACTATTGTTTTTCCTATGACCAATAAATAGTATGAATCTATTTGTTTGACAAATAGTTGTATACGACTTTTGATTGAAGACAACGTCATAACCATTGTCACTTAATTGACTTATGCCCAATACATTATGCATTAGTTCTTTTGGAGAACATATTTAATAGAAAGAAGGGAGCCATTACCTACTATACCATACCTTATGATCTTACCCTTCTAATTTGCTCTAAATCCTACAAATCCTTTTTCCTTGAGAGTTAGGTTTCGGAACATAGACTTTTCCCATGTCATGTGTTGTCAACTTCTACTGTTCAAGTGCCATGACGGTTGTTTCAACTTAGTTGCTAAGGCTATTTGCAAGATAGATTATTTTGTTCTTACGTATCCAAATTTGATTGGGTCATGGTTTGGTAATTATGAAAGGTATCTTGTCTTTCCATGTTTTTAATATAGGACAAGTTCTCTTATCATGACCTTTTTCTAAGCAAGTAGTTCCAAGTAAATTAACTTTAGAGCTTCTTCTGGTTCGTCAATACCAATACCTTTTTTGTTGTTTCTACTAACACCATAGATCATAGAAGCTTTTTTGCTTTTGTCTTTTCCATTTGCTAGAAAATCTTGAAAGGTGTAACAATCATACCCTTATTGTTATCGACACTATTAATCACAACCTTCTCACGCCCTTTCCTCCCTGTAAGAAATAACGAGTTTTTTTTGCCTTATATGGGAATTGAACCCGATACTTGGGGGATAGGTACCGCCGTCTATTCATTTTCACTACCAATTGAGCCTTTTTTTGTAATAACCTGACCCTTACCATTATCGAAATTATTAATCATGACATTCTCGCCCCCTTTTCCTCCCACTGGAAATAGCCATTTTTTCCTTCTGTGGGAATCAAACCTGGTACATTGGGGATAAGTACCACCATTCATTCATTCCCACTACCAATTGAGCTTAGAAACACTTAATATTATGAGGTTTTTGAGACACTATTCTTTAGAATTAGATTTTTCCTTTTTATGTTTTCAAAATATTTTTCAAGGGAGTTTTACTTTTCGGTTAATATGGAATAAGCTTTTCTAATATTTTTTTAAGTTTTGAGGAGCCATCGAGATTCTTCTTAAGAAACTCACTTTACCTTATTATAGTTCATTGCAAAATATATTAGGAAGTACTTTAACTGCCTCATACATATTCAATGTTATAATCACAGTCTAGAACAAACATTTACCATCAAGGCTATGTTTACATGTTCTTCATCTTCATCAAATGATTCATCAGAGTTATCCCAAGTAGTTAGACTCTTCTTTGTACCACAATTATTTCTTTGAGAGTTTCCCTTTTAAATATTAGGATACTTTAATTCAAAATGTATTGGTTATTCGCATTTATAACAGATGATTCTCTTTTTAGCTAATTTTTCTTTTCTTTTTGTACTATTTGTGAATCATCTAATATCCTTTTTGGAGAACTATTTCTTCCTATTGCTAATAATGTATTGAATTTTCTTTGATATGTATGATAGCTCTTCATCATCTAAGTCTTCACTATGTTCTTCTTATTTACTTTTCTCTATATTCTCCTTAGTTTGCAGAGCCTTGGAATTTACTTTGTTTCCTTAGGACTTGAGGTCCAAATACTTTGATTTCCTTTTGGTTCATCATCAACTAGTCAATCTCATGATATCTGAGTGAACTTATCAACTCTTCCAAAGAAATTTTGTTAAGGTCTTTAGCCTCTTGAATTGTTGTTACTTTTGATCTCCACTTGTTAGGTAGACTTATGAGGATCTTCTTGACGTGATCAGACATATTGTAACTATTTTGGAGAATCCTCAATCTAGATATTAGAGTTTGGAATATGGAAAACATTTTAGCTTCTCTACCTAGAATAGTTTGTAATTCCTAACATTTTACCTTTTGTAGTTTCTTTATTGTTGCATTTATCGAATTCCTTGAAATTGATAACATTCATAATAAAATTTATGGTTTTATGATGAATCTTGTATTGTTTCTTTTAGTCAATGTTGCATCTTCAACGGCTTCATAGTCGTCTTCAACTATGTCCCAAAGTTCTAGATCATGTGAGATGTGGAAACTTCTCACCCAGTCCTTCTAGTATTTAAATCTTTCCCATCAAATTGAGGAAGCCTTTTAACATTTCCACTTGTAGCTTCATCATTAGAGTTAGTCATAATATAAAAGTAAGATTTTTACTCAAACACGAATAGGTAGTCAACCTTGAGACCGAGCAGAGAAAGAAAAATATAAGAAGAAAGGGGTTTAAATTGTATTTTATATCTAAAATTAACTTTGAAAAACAATTTATAAAATGGCAATGTTAAAGACAAGAAAACATAAACAAATAAGTAAAGAGATAAGGAGAAAACACAAACCAATTTATCCTAGTTCATCGTCAATACAATAGCTATTTTTAGTCCTTTCACACTAAATAATTTAATTCACTAATTTCCAACAGATACCACACTTCCATTGAACACCTTCTAGTCAAACTAATTATCTTCAAGTCTTCTCAAGTCTTATGAAAAATCTCACACAAGAGTGTTTATAGAAATGACTCCCAGAAAGTGTTTTAGGTTTCTTAATACTTAAACCTAGTACAAAGGCTTTTATCTATGACGACAATAGGTTTTTCTCCTACTTTTTTATTTTCTCTTACCAATTGATCAATGCAATTTTGATACATATTTTTGGTTTTGTACTGTTAGATTTAAAAAGCTCTTTTTATCTTAGATTAGCATTTAAATATATTTCTAAACTTTGGGTCGAAATTGAGTTTTAAATTTATTATTTGCATACTGCCCCATTCTCGTTCTGTAGGCCATAAATTGTGCTCTAGATATCGGATTAATGGATGCAAGCAAGCGTTGGAAAGCTAAAAATTAGAGTTACAACTTTTATGTGGGAGTAAAAGTCCAATTCCGAACTTTATTGGGTCTAAGTTGCATATATTGATATGAGCTCTTATGTAATAATTTTTAGTAGCGGGCTGGTTGTTTTAAAGCCCAAGACAAGTACCATATAGTTTTAGTTTTTTTTTTCTTCCAGTGAGGGCATGTTGTATTTCGAAATCAAATAGAAAATAGAGAGGTTTTCTTATTTTCATAGAAGGCAAGATTTTAGAGATTAATCCACTATTGAGAATTTCATCAACACTTTGAGATTTATTTTATAATGTTAATTTCGCATTAATGATCCAATTTATTTTTATATGATTATATTGTTATTCTGATTGCTTAATTCAAATCTCAATAAGATTGATAAAATTAGTTTGACATAACTCGGTTTCAAAATTAAATAAATTGTAGTTTTTAACACTTGATCGTTAACTAGAATACATCCATTAATTAAAGTGACAATGTCGATTTACAAGGAGGGGAGTTTGAATTGTAAATGTTCCTATTTAAAAATTCCTGAAAAAACTTAAGGATTTAATTCAAGAATGATCTTGGTTAAGAAAACGCAGAACATTCTTGGTTTTTACCAGAAAACGAAGAACGTTCTTGGTTAGCTTGAAAACAGAAATTCAGTTTATGTTTTAACTCATGTAATTAATCAGGATTAATAAATAAAGAGATAAGATAAAGAATACCACATAAGGATGTATCTTGGTTCACCCAACTTGGGCTACGTCCCGTCCTCACAACTGTGAGTTTTTTCACTAAGTGTTTAAAACAAATAACCTTCTTGGTATTACAACACCTAATTCAGACCAGTCTTGATCTGTTACAAGCTCTATTTATTTCCACCCATAAAGTCATTTAATTAATTCACCTATCAACCTTGATAGGATTTCATACAATTTATTAAAACTATATTAAACTCTTATAGTTTGAGTTTTACAATAATGATGAGATTGTTTTGAAAGCATTTGAGATATCTCAACTCTTGTTTGAGATTAGATTCTTTACAAAGAATTCAATATAATAATAACAAAGTAATATGTATAATCAGAACTAAATCTTTCTTGAGAAAATGAGAATTTCAAGTATATGCATGTGAATGATTCGTAAGACTTGATAACACTTGAACTTCTTTTATTTTCCTGAGCATTGACCTTTCTTTTATAGGCATTTTGGAGCATTTAATGATGGTCAAAAGATATGTTGGTAGTGCTATATCTTTTTGACCAAAACTAATATATATATGAATAAAAATATTCCAGACTTTGAACACTTTATGAAATCTGTTTGATTTGGTGTTTTTATTCGTTCTTGATGAGATTTCTCTTGTGTTTAATGATCCTTTGTGCTTCACATAAATTTGTTGATGCTATATCTTTGATCTGGAGACTCAATTCTGTTCAAATTAGTTTGGAGAATGATGATGAACATCTGCAAAAATAAGGAGATTGATACTGAGCTTCCACAGAATTATGGAGATTGATAATCGAACTAGACTATCAGTCTTGTACTTTTTGGAGATTGATAATCAATCTGGAGGTTCAGTCTTTGATCATTCTGGATGACTCTTGATCAATCTGGATGACTTGTACAAATCAAGATGGATTAACGTTTTTTACAGTTAAGCTGGAGAAGGTTCATACTTGTTTTAACTTGCTTATTTCATGAGCTTTTATCTTAGTGATATGAATGCCTTCTTTGATTAGAATGGATCATTCTTGATCCTTGTTAAGTACAAATAACATTAACATGGAATTCAAAGGCATAATCTTCTTTGAACTAATGAAGATTGATTGATCTTGAGACTGTGATGATCAATCTTGATCCTGGAGAGCATTCTTCGTTTTGTCCAAAATATTCTTGTTTCTTTATCTGTTCAGTTTTTATCTGATTTCTTTACTTTGCTTGATTCCTATCTTTTTAATTAATTCACTCAAAAGCACAAGTTAAATTAACATAATATTTTAGAGTCATAATTAACATCCTTAATTAACCTTTGTTTATTTTGATCAAAACTTTAATTTGAGAGTTTGTCTTAACAATTGTGATACTTAATCCAATCAAAGAGATAGAATTCACATAGGGTTGATTACGCTTGTTTGATCAATTCTATAGTCAAGTAGGAATAGAGTCACAATTTAGAAATTATATTCGTTGATATATTCTATGATAGGTGTGAAACTCTCAAATCAGTGGATTAATCGTTTCAATGTGATTATAACACGTTTTCTAAATTCAAAACCCCCCATTTTAATTTCATTGATTATATTAGTTAATATAATCATAAGTCCTTGCAAAATTACTCAAGTTATTGCCCCTACGCTACTTTCTATTGCTTATATTTGACTCGTGTGCGACAACGAATCACTTATGTATCTTAGTGATGATCTTGAAACCTTTTATAGAGAGACTTTGAGTTCATTAGGGTTTTCGATTATTGCTGTGATTGCAAGAATTCAGCATGTGAAAACAATAGCTCATATCAAATCTTCATAGATCTTGAATCAACATTAAAAACTTGCCCAAATCAATCTTCATAATTGATTCAGCGTATCTTGATAGAAATGGTAAGAAAACCAGAGGATGACACTATCAAAGGATGTCATGTGTTTCTTCAATCATAGGGTAAGTCTATTAAGATGAACATATGATGTCTAAATGTTGACTTTATAAGAATGTTGACTTCATCAAAATGTTAATTTTATTATAGTGTTGTTTAGACGGTCAATTTTTTTTACCAAGGTTATCATACACATAATTATTAGAGTGAGTTTATATTGACATAATCAACAGAGACGCGTTGAGAACATATTTCTTAGAGTTATTCATAACAAAATAGATTTTTCAAAGCATTGCCTTGTACTTTATGTTTATCTTCTCCAATGACCAGAGGATGCAATATAAGGTTTATGAAGTTCGTGACGAAGGAACTTCACACTTAATTGAAATTATTAGTGTTACAAATTGTTCCCACAAAATAACTTTTGTTATCATCAAAGTAATTTAGGGTCATTATTCTTCAACCCACATTAGTTCTAACAATATGATGCTATAACAAATGGATTTGGATCTAGGCTCTAACAATTTGGAGTCTAGAGAGATAAGCAGGAAATTCAACGTTGGTCAAGCATCTAGAGATAAGTCAAAGGCTTCAAAGGCAGACCATCATCCAAATCATTGCTTGTATTAACAAATTCATTGGGGATGTATTTTAGAGCACATTCATTAGAGTCAGACACAACTGTAGTAATGTTTTTAGAGTCATTCTGATCTTTGTTTAGAAAATTTTATTTTCTTTGTTCGTCGAAGGATCTAGCTTATACTAGAACAATGATTTGTATTCCTTTTGCGTTTAATGCTTTGACTTGAACTATATATTGCACTACTTCTTATTGCTATATTATGACTTACTCTAGTAAACATAGTTATTTGTTTATTAGGTGATAATATTATTTGTGTTTAGAACACACTTAAATTAGTATCTTTAAATCACTAGTAGTTTATTCTAACGTAAAATAGAATCATTAATATATATAATTATCTTCTAACATAATATGCACACTTAGAAAATATAGTTTAGGGATAATTATTTTTTATTTATTTGTTTTTGTTATCATCAAAATATCAATTAGAGAATTGTAGTTAAAACAACTATTACACTAACAAATAATACTCGTGTAGCTTGGAGAGGTAGGAAACGAATACTCAACTCAAGAGGAGAATGAAGACATAAATCTTGAAGAATTCAAAGACTATACTTCTGGTTTATCTATTTACTTTTACTTTTGAATACTAGTATAAAAAATACACAACTCACGTAATCATAACACATGTACGTAATTCACATAATTACATTTTATTTTGTTGTGTCATAAATCGTTATACTTGTCTGCCTCTCTCGGTCTTCCTAAGTCACTCGTTAATTAGAGTATCATTAGCGACAATAGGTTAAACATACTCAGTGGTCACACTTTAACACATCGCATGACACATGTACAATTTTCATGAACACCATATATCTCCAGAATTACAATGTGATTAACATAGCACAATTTCAAATGTAAACTTAATTGACATAATAAATAATCAAGATACACATATCATTTGTTTCAAATATCACATAATTGCAAATACTTCATTAAAATTTCACATCAGCGGCCAACATGAAGTAAATCAATCAACACAACCTATATAACATATCTAAACATATTTTACATCATGAGTTACCAAAATATTATATTTATTTATTTATTTTAATTTCTAAATACAGCTTAAGCAATTGGCAAGCTTCAGTGTTTTATTAACATATCTAAACATATTATAAAAAGGATATAAAAATCCATATTGTTGACAAATAAAAATAGAAGGAAACATCCAAAAAAATAAATAAATAAAAAATAAATAAAAGAGTTAATTAAGTTTTATCCCTAAAATATTTCAATGTTTTGATTTTAGTACCTATAAAAAATTTCACCAATATTTAAGATTTGTTTGATTCACATCCCAAAATCTCTATTTTAGTATTTTAAAATTTAAAAAGTAAAACACTTGTTTGGATTACTTATTTTTAAAAATTACTTTATAAAACTACTTTTAATATTATACTTTTGAAAACTAAAAAAGCAAAACAGATAAATAGTGTTTTATTTTTCATTTTTTAGTTTTTTTTACTTCAATAGTTAAAAATTGTTTTAAAAATTGGAGTTATCAAATAATTTTTAATTTTTTTTAAAAAAAAAACAGTTTTCTAAAATTTATTTATAAAATAATTTTCAAAAACTAAAAAGTAAAACACAATCAAACAAACTTTTAAGTTTCAATTATTTTTTTCACTTTCATTTTTAATTTCTATTTTTAAGTTAACTCACGTATATTATTTTAATTTTTCAATAACTTTCTGCAGTCATGTTTAAGATATTATTAAAATCTCTCTAACAAAAATTTATAATTTTTTAGTGAGAGATGTATTAAATATAAATATCATTACTCAAAATTTGGAAAGATTACCTTACGAGGGAGGAGCTTCATAAAAGAAGGGTGCTCAACGAGGTTCATAATTTATCATGCATTAAGAATTTTTGGTTGGTTGAGCTTGAATAGTTTGGAAGTGCTGGATTGTGTGTTGCATTTCAATCAATTTCGTGATAGGGTTGGAAAAAATGTGAGAAGAAAGGTGAAGAATTTGATTTGGATGGCTTCTGTGTAGTGCTTATGGAGAATGAGAAACAAACATATTGTTCAATGGTGAAGTAGGTGATAGAGCATTTGTTTTGTACAATGTCAAACACTCTCTTGACTTTGGTTTGTAGCTAAGACAATGTTTAAAACTTGTTATGATTTTGCACATTTATGTTATAATCCTTTAGCATGCTTGTAAAGTGAGTAACACAATGTTATTATAGTGGGTTAAAGTACCTCTTATACTCAATCTTCAATATATTTGCATATAAAAGAAGTAATTTAACTCAATAATAAAAACTTTGTAGCTTGTGAAGAAATAACAAAAAGAGGTACTTCATTTCACATATAAAGAGAGAGCGAAATAATGAAAGGAGATTGTGCAAAAAAAGAGAAATTCAAAATGTGTAGTGTGTGAGATAAAAACAACAAGAAATAGAGATAAATGATATTGTCGACGACGCTTTTGATTCAAAATATTGAATTATTTATTGTAAGAAAAATGATGTGTACGCTCATCCTATACCTTGAGAGAGAAATAAATAGAGAGAGTGATGTGAAAAGACGATAAATATAAAAAGACAATGAAGTATTAAACGAGTCTTGAAAAATAAGAGGTGTTTAAATATCATAACCTTTAGAGTATTCATAATCTTCAACAACCATTTATGAAATTTACAAAGTTCAACTCCTATTCAATTCAAGCGTTTAATTAAAATTGGTTCTGAACTGGGTATGTTATGGTATGAAAAAGAATTAAATTTGTTATGGTCTAAACCAGGTACATCATGGTTTAAACAAAAACCGGATATGTTATGGTCTAATACAATTAACTGACATACCCTAAGCGTGAATTGGTTCATTCGTATAGATTAGGTGCTTTTACAAACTGGTTTGCAAAAATTTGTGAGCAATTCACTATTTCTTGCAATACCAACAATACAACGTCACGAATAGCTAGACCCATGTAGCCTTCTACAATATCCAAACTCCTTCTAACTTTATATATATAACGAATATCTACAATATCTAGATTGTAATTACTTAAAATTAAAATACTATGATACATGTAGACATGTGTCGTGGATGAAGATTAATATGAAGATTAATACTATAGTATGTGTCGTGGATGAAGATTAATATGAAGATTAATACTATAGTATGAGATCATATGAAATAAGACAACATTATTTTTTATACATGAAAATTAATTTTTTTTTTACTGAATAAAAATTTAATTTTTGCGTCCTAATTTATATTAAAATTGACCACAAACAAACAATTTAACGATTTTAAAACTGGTTTTTTTAAAATAATGGGATCAACCCCGAACCAGAAATTAGGTTGGTTTGAAATTCAATGGTTCAATTAACCCAAAGTCCAAAATAAAACTCAAGCAGCCCATTAAAGTTCTTCTTTTCGTCAAATACCTTCAAAGCAAATTTTGAGCTTTTTTTTTTGCTTCCCTCTTTGGCCACCACGCTCTGTTTTGGTGTTCCCTTCGAAAGCTATGGAGAAACAAAACGGCAATGGAATTGAACCAAAGAAGGTGAAGAAGATACTGAACACGAGTTCACTACAAATAAACCAAGAAGATGCATTTAAGTTGGTTGGTTCAATAGTTGAAAAGGGTATCGATGATGATAACTCACAAAACAGCACAACTCCTTTCTACTCTTTTCCTAAACCCACTGTTGTTCCTTTCCCTGTTGCTCGGCATCGTTCTCATGGTCCTGTAAGTAACCCTTTTTCTTTGTAAAGTTTCAACCTTTTTCTTATTCTGAGTAATGCAATGAAATAATATAATAAAAATTGAAGAATTTAGTTAATAATTTATATGCAATAATTAGTTAATAGTTTATATGCAATAATTTAGTTAAAAACAACGAATTGAGATTTGCTGAATGATATTGGAATGATATGGAATGGACACCTGAATGGACACTGATAGCTAGAGGCAAGTAATAATTTAAGAAAATAGAAGTGATTTAATGCAACTATTTGTGTCGGTTTCGTGTTGGTGTCTCACACTGCCACATGTTGGACACATGACACACCTTCAATTTGATGTGTCCGTGCTATTTAAGTAATGGTGGTTTACAACATTCTTCCTTTTCATTGTATTCTGGGTCATTTTGAGAGAACTCAATAAATAAGATGGTAATTTGTTTTGCAGATTCTATGTAGAATTAACCTCTTATTTGTTCTACCATGTCTGTTGAGCCTAAAAGGTATAATTTGGTCGAAAAGTCTGTATGCTTATATTATAGACTTATTTTAGGGGAGGAGAGAACTGCCTGCTAGCAATATACTCTCTAACACTATATCTTCAGCACTCTCTTCATCATTAAATAGGAAAGGTGTCTCATGCGAATTTCAACCGATCATCAAGAGAGTGTTGAAGAGATTATGTTGCTAGCATTTTTCATTCATGTTTATTGTGAATGTAGTATGTACAATGAATAGTAAGCCTCGTGGTCTGTTTCTTAGAATTTGGTGATTTTACAGCATTGGCGTCCACTGAATAAGAAAGGGAGTTATGACCATGCCAATGATGATAGTGACAATGATGTTGAGGATGAAGAAGACACAGCTTTTATGGAGTTTGAGAAAGTTGCTGCCTTTGCTAATCCCGTACAAAGGAAGAAGACAAAGGGTTTAGATTTTGAAAAATGGAAAGAGATTACTCAAGATGATAAATCTTCCTCAGGGAGGGATTTAGAAAAGGGTGTATCAAACTATAGCCAAACTTCAGGGAAAAAGAAGAAAGAAAAAGGTGGTAAGAATGACAAGAAAATCTCATCTTATTCAGACGATAGTATCTTTGCTTCTACAGCAGTGGATGATGCTAAACCACAATTTGATACTTCAAATAAGGTAGAGTATCAGAAAAAAATTGAATATGGCGTAACTTATGGTGACAAGAAAGAAAAAGAATTTGCAGCTGAACGGGATCGAGTTTGCTCCAATAGAATGCCTGACCCCAGTTTTGCATCTGTAGATGGGCTACGGCCTGAGAAAAATCACTTCATAAGTGAACAAAAACCCACGTCTATTGAGAGTGAAATTGATTATGAGAATCGTGCTCGGATCCAGCAAATGTCAGCTGAGGAGATAGCAGAAGCCAAGGCTGAGATATTGGAGAAGATGAGTCCTGCATTACTGAAATTACTGCAGAAAAGGGGGAAGGAGAAGTTGAAGAAACCCAATAGTATTAAATCAGAATTGGGTACTGTTGGTGAATCTGTGAATCGACATGCTCAGAGTACTCAAGAAGCTAAACATCTGCAGACAGAGGATGACCTGCCATCCAAAAAACAGCCGGACGATAAGAATACTAGCAGGAATACTTCAACCACCACAAGTAGTAGCTCGTGGAATGCTTGGAGCAATAGAGTTGAGGCCATTAGAGAGTTACGATTTTCATTGGCTGGGGATGTTGTTGATACTGAACAGAAGCCTGTGTATGGTATGCCTTATTCATTCTTCGTATGTTTTATTTTTGTGTAGATTTTGAGTTCCAGTATCAAAATATTGCTATAAGTGATCCTTGCATCCGCAACTGCATCATGATCGAAATTGTGGTCGCATATGTTTGTCATTTTTCATAATATCAAGGATTGTGATGGAACCACTACCACACTTGTATATAGATATTAATACGGGCTCTTCTGTATATAGATATTTGAGCATGTGGGAAATCTATACGCAGCTAGGGATAGTTTATATTTTTCAATGTTTGAATACTTTTCTTCATGAAACAAATTTTTTTCCTTAACTTACACATTACAATTGGTATTTAAAATTTATTTTCTTTCCAACAAGCTGGGGTCATTTTTTCATTTACTACGCTTCTAAATGCACATGGAACCAAAAGTAGTTGGCATTTCCATGGGTACTGTATAAACAATATATTTCTAACAAATAAGAGAGGTTTAGATAAATGACTTTGCAAGGTCATAGGTTGTCTGAGAGCATCGAGTGGATTACTACACCCCCTTGTATCTTTTGGCCAGAAGTTAAATATTTGCAATAATTCCACTAAAGAATATAATTTCCTGATGATTTCCTTTGCTATCTAATATTTTCAAGTTCATTATATTTCCTTTGTTCTATATTCATCATATCTGATGTAAATATATCTGAGAAATAAGTTGGCGGTGTGAATATAAATTTTAGCACTCACAGATATCCATCGACATCACTATTATTCTGTATTTTCTGTTTAGATGTTAGCTTTGTTGCATATTAATTGATATCCTAATCCTGATTATTCTGCTAATAAGGTTGGGAAATAAATATATAATTTGATTTTTCTTCTATGATAATTCTTCTAGTCATGATGCAGATGATGTCAGTCAACGTGACTATCTGCGGACTGAGGGAGATCCCGGTGCAGCTGGTTATACAATTAAAGACGCAGTGGCACTTACTAGAAGTGTGGTATGTTATGTGATGTATCTTTTAGTTGGATGCAGTTGGGATGGATTTGAAATTCTGAATGCAAACTTAATAAATAAGATTTATAGTATTTTCCATTTAGTTACATATTATCTGCCAAATGTTAATTTTTTAGGTTCCTGGACAAAGAGCCCTTTCATTGCATCTCCTTTCATCTGTTCTTGACAAGGCACTATACTATATTTGCAAAGACAGAACTGCAAATATGACAAAAGATGGGAACGAAGTTGACATGTCAGTTGACTGGGAGGCTGTTTGGACTTTTGCACTTGGTCCTGAACCAGAGCTCGCGTTGTCACTAAGGTGATTTTTGTTTAAGACCCAATTTGTTGGCTTCATCAACTTCCTTCAATAGATGAGTGAAAATGCCTGTTACTGTAAGAAAATGTATTTTGTCGTTGTTTATGTTTCAGTTGGATGTGCAGTTTATTTTTCAGTTAATCATTATGCATGTGAATTGATTGGTTCAGATGTAAGTAGAATTCCTGCCTAGTTATATGTATAGTTGTATATCATTTCCATCTGAGATGTGACATGGATCCAATGAAGTTAAAGAAGGTGCATATCTGTTGCTTGGTACTGAGTATTACTAGCCTGGTCACTATAGAAGCCATCATCATATTAGAATCCTATTTTAGAGTACACTAGATGATTCATTAGCAAGGGTATCTGTTCCTTTAATTAGAATTAAGAGTCTTTATTTCATAAAAAAAATTCGCTGCTAAATTGAGAGATTTACTTGTGTGGATAATGAGGAGTTATAGCCATTGATCGGAATTTCAATGGTTTTGATTGTAACCATATGCGTACACGTATATAATAACCATTGTCAACCACCGATTAGTTAGAGAGTTGGGGTAGCACTATAGTAGAAAAGATGGTAGAAACTCGGCTTAGGTGGTTTGGGCATGTGGAGAGGAGACCTGTAGATTTTGTAGTGAGTAGAGTAGATCAAATGGAGGATAGTCAAAGAGTTAGAGGCAGGGAAAGACCTAGGAAAACTATAAGGGAAACTATTAGAAAAGACCTTGAGATTAATGAGCTGAAATGGAATGAGGTATGCTATATGATAGAACACTATGGCGTCGTTTATTTTCTTTATTTGTGTCTATGCTTGAATCCCTTGTATATTAAGAGGTACCTGCTAAGATCCCTAATTGATTAGTGATATGGACATTGTAGTTCTTATAAGTCTTGGCAAATACCCACATTTGAATTAACTTTTAGGGTTAAGTAACGCCTATTCCAAATTCTAATATGGTATCAGACCTTATCCTACTATCCTAGATCTATTATTGGGCTACCCAATATTTATCTGCGCTTTAGATGTCCAATTCTACACGTGAGGGGGTGTTATTATTGCAACATTCACATTTGTCCACACTCTAGATGTCTAATTATGGGCATAAGGGGGTGATCCCTTTCTAGATGTCTAATTATGGGCATAAGGAGGTGATCCCACATCGACTAGAGAGAATGATAATGACCTAAATAGTCCTTACAACTTAATAAGACTTCACGATCTTCCTCTTCGTGCCTGCCGCACCGTCGCGGTGAACAACAGATGTTGCGTGAGATCGTGCAATGTGTCATGCGCACCTAACAACCATGCAACTTCTAAGGATTGAGCGAACCTCACCTCTTGAGATTGCTTTCGAGGTTGAGATTCTGTTATGCTTCATCAAGGTTTCATTTGTGGGCTCTGAAGATCAACTTGCAAACATTACAACCAAGTCTGGGTGAGGTACTAGGATAATTTACTTATGTAACACGCTGGATCATCTAACATAATGCTTCAGCTTGAGTGAGACGGATGATTATATTTTTTGTTATCCTTATTTGTTTAGATAGGGATAATTGATTTGATCCCAAAATAATAGGATTCAGTTTTCTTTCTAGATTATAGTCTATGCATGAGTGCGAAATATTCATATTCAACTGGACTAAGAGTACCAAAGCAGCGGTGGCGGCATCCTTCTTGACCTGTCCTGTGACTATTTTGTTGTTAAATCCCTTAAAAGCTGGAGCTTCACATTGTTCCGTTGGTTATTTTCTTCATTTTAATTTGCTATCTCTCTTGTCATGTTCTCCTTTTGCCATCCTATCTCTATCTTGTATTCTTTCTTGCCAATCTGTGTTCAGCTAAAATGCTAAACATTGCATCCGTTAGATCCAGTATGTGTAGATTGGCTGGCACCTGAAATCACACTGTGATCAAAGCCTTTATGCTGCCTCAAGCTCCCAATGTCCAAAAGCTTCTATGAGTGCCTTTCATGATTTGTTTTCTTATTTGATTAGGGTTAAGAGTCTGGTCTAGTATCAGTATACCTTAAGGGTCAATGTTTTATCTTTGTAACACATCAATTTCACACCATTTGTCAATAAAATATTCTAAATTTTAATTCATAGTTTATTCTCTCTCTTTTCCTCTTATAATTTCAACAATTTCAATACTCTGAACATTTATTCAATTGTTGTATTGTCTTATGCAACAAGCCCTAGCTATCTGTGTCTAAAATTCAATTGCAGAATTGAGAATCCAGATTGCTCCCTTAATTCATACATTCTGTTCTCTTGTAGTTAATGACAAGGAGACTTGTTGGTGATGCTTGAAAAGCTTCTTATTAAGCTACTAAATGAAAAATAATGTTATCCCAAATTATAATTAAATTTTGACAATTAATTGTACTGTTATGGTGTGATCCATATCTGAGTCGCTTTTGATAATTTGCTACTATGGATGAATACTTCAATTCTTTCAAAGTATATATTGGCAGGAATATAATTCTATATCCCATTTAATGGTCTTCTTGTAATGGTTTGTGCTCTGATTTTTCAGGATATGTCTTGATGATAACCACAATTCTGTGGTTTTGGCCTGTGCAAAGGCTATTCAATCTGCATTGAGTAGTGATGTGAATGAGAACTACTTTGATATCTCAGAGGTAACTTCGTTTACCATCTATATTTATTATTTTTAATCTTATACTGTTATTCCGTGTTTCTAATTCGATTCATCTGTAATTCTTTTACTTCCAGAAGATGGCAACTTGTGACAAGAATATTTGCACGGCTCCGGTTTTTAGGAGCAGACCAGATATTGCTCTTGGATTCCTTCAGGGGGGATACTGGAAGTACAGTGCAAAACCTTCTAATATTCTACCTTTTAGCGAGGATTCTATGGATAATGAGAGCGAGGAGAAACATACAATTCAAGATGATGTATTTGTTGCTGGACAAGATTTTACTGCAGGTCTTGTTCGCATGGGGATCCTTCCCAGACTTCGCTATCTTTTGGAGGTAAAAAAATAATTAATCATGATGAAACATTTATATCACTAGATCGTGTAGAGACACTTATTATTTGGTGGAAAAAATTATAAGAAAAAATTTGACTATACCTGTAGTCAACGTGTAACCTCAGCACACCCCATCATGCTTAGGACTAGACATTTGGAGTGCGGACAAATGCAAGATCCCCAGTAACAGATCCTGATACTATCTTAGATTTTTGGCTAGCTAACGCAAACCTAAAAGCTAGTTCTAGGGGCGAGGAATGCCCAAATTTGATAAGGAAAACTTTGACCAATATCTGTAGTCGAAGTGGGGTCTCAACCAAGACACAATTATTAAGGATGTTTTTCTGCTTTAGAATCTGTAAACTTCGATTTCAAACTCTTTATTTTCTAATGGTTGCAGACAGATCCTACAGCAGCTTTGGAAGAGTGTATTGTTTCTATACTGATTGCCATAGTAAGGCATTCACCTTCATGTGCTAATGCAGTGCTGAAGTGCGAAAGACTTATTCAGACGATTGTGCAACGATTTACAGTTGGCAGTTTTGAAATTCGATCTTCCATGATAAAATCTGTAAAACTCTTGAAGGTCAGTCGTAATTTGAATTTCATTTTACAGGTGCTGTGCTTGCTTCATATGTATTATTTTACTTTTTATGTTTGAGAAATTTATAAGAGAATCATTACTAATGTTTCAATTGATTTTGGAAAGGTCTTAGCTCAATTGGACAGGAAAACTTGTCTAGAGTTTATAAAGGATGGGTACTTTCGTGTCATGACTTTGAATTTATATCAACTTCCTTTGACCATTGACAACTGGTTAAAGTTAGGGAAGGAAAAAATTAAACTCAGGTCTGCTCTGACTATTGAACAATTGCGTTTCTGGAGGGTCTGCATTCGATATGGATATTGTGTGTCTTACTTCTCCGAGTTTTTCCCTGCCTTGTGTTTTTGGTTGGATGTTCCTTCGTTTGAAAAACTTATCGAAAGTGATGTTCTGTATGAATCTAGTTGCATCTCTCGGGAGTCATATCTTGTTCTGGAGTCTTTGGCCGGAAGACTTCCAAATTTATTTTCGCAACAGTGTCTAACAAATCAACTTCCTGAGTCCTCTGATGATGCAGAGTTCTGGTCTTGGAGTTATGTTGGTCCGATGGTTGACTTATGCATAACGTGGATTGCAACAAGAAGTGATCCAGAAGTATCAAAATTGTTTGGTGGGCAGGAAGGGAGAAGCGACTTTGCTTTCGGAGGAGAACTTTCTGCGACTCCTTTGTTGTGGGTGTATGCGGCTGTGACTCACATGCTTTCAAGAGTTCTTGAAAAGGTGACATTGGGGGAAGCTATCAGCGTACAGGAAGCTAATGGGCATGTGCCATGGCTTCCACAATTTGTTCCAAAGATTGGACTCAAGTTGATCAAATATTGGCTTTTGGGATTTTCAGTTTCCTCTGGTGATGAATCTTTTTTGAAGGAACTAATTCATTTGAAACAGAAGTGTGATATTGAAATGTCTTTGGCTTCCACCTGTTGTCTAAATGGAACAATCAATGTTATTACTAAAATTGATAATCTGATACGGTCTGCCAAGACTGGCATTTGTAATCCCTCAGACGAAGAACAAAGTCTATCAAAAGAAGGAAAGGTGCTTGAGGAAGGCATAGTTAGTAGTTGTTTTGTTGAATTAAGGTCTATGCTTGATGTTTTCATGTCTTCAGCTTCTTCAGGGTGGCAGCACACGCAGTCCATTGAAAAGTTTGGCAGAGGAGGACCGGCTCCAGGTGTTGGAGTTGGCTGGGGTGCCCCTGGTGGAGGATTTTGGTCGAAAACAGTTTTATCGCTTCAAACAGATGCAAGATTTCTTATCTATTTACTGGAAATTTTTGAAAATGCTTCTAAAAAACCCAAAACAGAAGAAACAACATTCACCTTGCAACGGATTAGCACTGCCTTGGGATTATCTTTAACTGCAGGACCTGCGGATACAGTTGTTATAGAGAAGACATATGATCTCTTGTTCCATGTTTCTGTTTTAAAAAACCTTGACCTTTGTATACAGAATTTTCTCCTTAACAGAAGGGGTAAAGCCTTTAGGTGGCAATATGAAGAAGACGACTATGTGCACATCAGTAGGATTTTATCATCTCATTTCAGGAGCAGATGGTTGTCTGTAAGGGTGAAGTCTAAAGCCGTGGATGGCAATAGTTCTTCTGGCACTAAGGCCACTCCAAAAACTGATGTGCGTTTGGATACGATATATGAGGATTCAGACTTGTCTTCCACAACAAGTCCATGCTGTAACTCTTTAACAATAGAATGGGCTCGACAGAATCTACCACTTCCAGTCCACTTTTATCTTAGTCCAATAGCAATGATTCCCTATACCAAGCGAGCCGGTCCTCTAAAAGTTGGCAGTGTACATGATCCCACTGATTTGCTTGAAGTTGCCAAATGTGGACTTTTCTTTGTTTTAGGCATTGAAACAATGTCCAATTTTCAAGCAACCGACATTCTTTCTCCTGTTCAGCATGTATCATTGACATGGAAGTTACATTCATTATCTGTCAATTTCCTTGTGGGAATGGAAATACTTGAACAGGATCAGGGAAGGGATACTTTTGAAGCTTTACAGGATCTTTATGGTGAGCTTATTGATAAGGAAAGGTCTAACCGAAATAAAGAAGTTATTTCTGATGATAAAAATATTGAGTTCCTTAAATTCAAATCAGAGATTCACGAGAGTTACTCAATATTTATTGAAGACCTTGTCGAGCAGTTTTCTGCCATATCGTATGGTGATTTGATTTTTGGCCGGCAAGTTTCGCTATATTTACACCGCGCAGTTGAAACTTCTATTCGACTTGCAATTTGGAATACACTGTCTAATGCTCGTGTTCTTGAGCTTTTGCCACCTTTAGAGAAATGCTTTTCTAGTGCTGAAGGATACCTTGAACCTGCAGAGGTAATACATAAATAACTATATGTTGTTTCACTATTGGAACATTATGTACAAAAATATTTTTTATGCTTGATACCTTTACTTTTAAAATCGAAGATATAAATGTCATTTGTATGTTGTTATAATTACAATTTGTTGAAAATGTGGGTGTTTTAAGTTTAGCTGCTGGGGAAGTATTTAAAAATAAGCTTAAAGAGTAATTCTAAGAATGAGTAGAATAATGATGTTGATGACAAAACAATCTTTTAATTTCAAGCACTTATTTATACATAATGTCTGATTTTGCTAATCTATTGTTGTATTGATAATGTTTTGTTTCATTGCAGGATAATGAAGAGATTTTGGAGGCTTACGCCAAGTCATGGGTTTCCGATGCCCTTGACAGGGCTGCGATTCGAGGATCAGTTGCATATACTATGGTTATCCATCACCTTTCTTCATTCATATTTCATGCCTGTCCTGTGGATAAGTTATTGCTGCGCAACCGGCTTGTTAGGTCTCTCTTGAGAGATTATGCTGGGAAACAGCAACATGAGGTGAGCATGTTCCCAATGCTTTTTTCCCTGATTGATAAATGCTAACTTAGACAAATCTCCATTCAGAAATTGTGCTGCCACACACATATCAAATAAATGTTGTGTGTGTGTTTGCCATGTATAAAAGTGGAAGATCAGTCATGTTTACTGTCTAAAAGCATTTTTAATTTTCCTTTTCAATTTTCATTTTGTATATCGGTGGCTGAAATGGCATTTGGTTATGAATTTTACTTTTTAATTGTGCGAGAAGATAAAAGCTTACTAGAGAGAATGTGCTTTTGGAAACACTACAAACAATGTTTTGATATTTTTCAGAAATATTCAATCTATTTTTCATATGAATTTTTGAAAAACTTCATAATCCCTTCTCTAATATTTATATAATTAATGAAAATGAAGACAGAAAGCACCTTAAGTAATGAGCAATGTTGCGTTTGCATATGATGGTGGTGGTTATTTAGTAGGACTTATGCTATTTGCAACTGTTACTGATTGAATTTCTGTTACAGGGAATGTTAATGAGTCTCATTCGCCATAACAAGCGATCGGACATGGATGAGCAGCTGGATAGTCTACTGCATGAAAAGAACTGGTTGGAGTCAAGGATGAAAGTATTGACTGAGGCATGTGAGGGAAATTCCTCTCTTCTGACACAGGTAAAGAAGTTGAAGGATGCTGCTGAGAAAAGTTCCTTGTGAGGTGTACAAGCATGTAAATATTGGAGATACAAAAAGAGCAACAAAGGCTGTTAGATATGTAAATGGAGACTCCAATGTACTGATTGGAGTGTAGTTACATTTGTTTTCCTTGATGAAATGGTTTTGTTATCAAGATTAGGATTATTATTTTCCTTGTGACAATGTTTTTTCCAAATGTTATATTATATACGAACTCTTACCATGCTGATATAGGAGGTATATTAAGAAATTGAATGAGAAATAAAGAGGAACTACTAGATTGTGTGATGAGGAAGCGACAAAGGAGTTGAGTAGAAATCCTGCCTTCACCCAAAAAAAATGGAGATTTTAATTTTTATTATTAAAAATGTAAGCATGCAAATAATTGATTTGAATAATATCATGCTTTCTTATTGATAAGTAAAATTTATTAACAAATGTTCAGCTTTGAGTCTTTGACATCAAAGTGAGCAATCTCTACCCACTATTCTAGAAAGCTAAACTAAAACAGGGTAGACAGTCCAAATCCAACGAGTAAAGTAAACAGACCTAGGCACAATCAATATATCAAATCTCTATTTTTACAACCACAAAAAATACATAGGCCTCATTCAAAGAAACAAACGAACATAGTGAAAACTATACCATAATTCAACATGAAACACCAACATACAGACCAAAATATATTAACAGCACCTTTAATCTTTTAAGACAACAAATCACACCCATCTAAAAATATATTGAAGCAATATCAGTAACAAGGTACATTGCACATTTTGAAAAAAATATGCACAAGGGAGAAAATAAATCGTACATATATCATGGAGTAGAGATTTCTCCTGACTCATGATTACTTTTTTGAAATTCATGTTACAATAATGGTTACTCACGACATACATTTGTAAAGAAGAGATTGATCATTCTTTAATAAATAACTATAATTATCACAATTTTCGTAATACATTTTTATAACCCCTATTTTCTTTTAGCATCATAATATATATGTTTTAACTTTTATGTTATGATATCAACAAAAATAAAATTAAAAGAACTAAAAATAAGTATTGTCTCAATGAAATAGCAATCAATTCAAAAATGTTTTTAATTGTATCTTCTCCTCTATTACAATCATCCATAAAAAAGAATGGCTTCTAAGTCTAATTCTTTAAGAGATAAGTCTTTCGATTCAAGAAGTCGAACACCATCTGAAAAGTGAATCAAAGTATATCCTCCTACAAACTTGTCTTAACTTTTTTATAACCAATCTTTTTTAGGATATATATTTGTGTGTATCCATGATGCATTTTGTATTTATCCGATAATTTTTTATATATATTTCTAAGACACCTATCCGCACACATATCATAGAGTATCATACCCCATATATGACCCATACAGATGCTTCTTCCAATTTCAAAGTATACCAAACATAATAGTTTATTGGTCAATAAAGCAATGAAACAATTTTAGTTTTTTTTTGCAAGACATTCACTAATTAATCTTATACACGTAATAAACTTGATTAATTATATGAAAAATATGGTTAATTTAGTTAAATAAATATTAATTTAAATCACCGCAAAAAATATAGTTAAACCAACTATAAAATTAACCATAATTTTTTAATAAAATCTAAATTAACTACATTTTAATACGCAATTAATTAAGTATTGTATGTGTACAAAAAGTGGATGTCCATGAAACATTTTTATGATTACTTTTACAACATCCAAATATATTTTCCTATTTTCATACATAAAATATTAATTAAGTCTCATGAAACTGGTTTCAGATACATAACATGAAATCCTCCACCATGAAGGTAATTAGATTTAAAAGAGAGTCATACAAATTACCAATAAATATATATAATTTATTTAAAACTAGGTGACACCTAAATGAGTTGCTTCAGTTAGTTCCAAATCTTCATTGATGCCATAGCTTTTTCATTCCTGCACACATGAGCATGCAAATGAAAATTTAACAAACACATAATCTTGCAATATGCATGGAAAAACTAACAAGAAGATAGAAGTATTAATTAATGCATTCTTACAATTTTACTTGCTGGAATTGAACTTGTTGGTGAATTTGGGATGAACCTAGCCCACTGTGATAAAATAACCTTAAATCAATCCTATAAATATAATAAATAAATATAAGAAAAGAATTAAATGAGTGTGAAAAATGTAAACATTTTTGGCAGCAGCACTGAAAGCTTCTCGATGTGGAATCTGAGGGTTAGCTGTTTTGATGCGCTGGATCTCCTCTCTGACAAACAAACACATCAAATCAAACATTTAATTTAATTAATAATTTAATTCTAAATTTCACAGTATATTATAGAAACAAAATAAACAGTGTAAGGGAATGTAACAGTTCCACCATCTTGTAGTTGTGGTTGGTTAAGTATAGTGAAATAGTAAATCCAATAACGACAAACAAAAAAAAACATGCATCTCTCTCTCACTTTTTTTTTTTCACTTACTTCATGAAACGGTTGTATGCAGATGGGAGACGGTGCTTCTTTTCAGGTGCTGCAAAGGAAATAATTAATTAAGAGGTTGAAAAATGCATCTTATAATCTTTAGAGAGAATTGTGAAAAGGTTTGTTAGAAGTTGATACGTTTAACAACAAATGGTGCTGCTTTAGGAGACAATGACTCAGTCGATGTAGTTGGTGAAGAAGACGAAGAAGATGACGTTTGACCTTTTTTGCAACTGTAAACTCCCTGCTACAAATAAAAAAGAGATAAATTATTAAATAAAATATTGACACTAATGATTATTTTACAAACGTCTACGAAGAATTTGAACGTAACGAAGTTAAGAAAAGAATGAACCTGGAGAGTGAGAGTGTGATCAACTAGAGTATGATTTTTGGAAGTTGGTGGTCTGGTGGTGAGAAAAGAGAGGTTGCTGCAGTGACCACACTTTACTGTGACAGTGTCTAGAAGCCTCTTGCATGGGATTCCAACCTACACAACACACAAAATGATTTTACTATATAATATATATTAATATAATATGAATAATTATTAATATTGTTACATACAGCAAGGACAGTGTTACAGAAGTTGCAACGAACGTAACAGAGGTGTTGATCAGATGGTGGAATCAAGTCCATGGTGAGTTTCTCCTCGTTGTTCATCTTTGTTTTCAAATTAAAGGGTAACTAACTAAAAGTATAGGTACCTTTTAGTAGAGAGAATTGAAAGAATGAGTGAGTGAGTGATATATAGCAATAGGAGTAGGAAGAGGACAAAGGTAATGAGATCAAAAAGAAGTAGCAGCTAGCTAGTCTTATAGTACAATATGGTTGCAGTGTTATATTGCAGACATGAGCACCATCGAGCACTTAGATTAATTAATTAATTAATTAAACCATCCAGAATTATTTACAACTCAAATTGGCTTTACATATCCAAACATTCCAACAACATTTTGAGTGAGAAAGAAATAGAGAAAAAATAAAGTGTTGAATAAATTTAGTAAAAGAGTAAGTGGATAAATATAATTAATTTAAAATATCTTTAGTTATTATTTTTTTATTATTAAAGAACAGTCAGAAACTCATATAATAATTGCAGAGAAATAGAATTCAAATGTAAATGAGTAATTAAAACGAAACTTCAACATATTACATATTTGTAGAACTATTAGTTGAGTATCTCAAAACTCAATTTATATTTATTTTTCTTTCTTTTTGTATTTGTCTGATCGAAATCATGAAGGCAAAAATGATAATAAATTTCTACTTTTTTAGTATTAAAGTGCATAGTCATCTAAAAATTACTACAAAACATATATAAGAAATGTTCTTTTTAACTCTTTAAAATCTTAAGTTTTCACATTACATGTGCAATATATATAAATGTTAGAATGGATTTACTTTTTATCCGGTCATAGTATATTTTTAGTAGAAAAATTATTATGGGTGGTTTGAAAAATATTATGCACTCCTCTAGAGGAAAGGGGTTTTGATCGTTGCACATTATTAGTTATGTTGCATTATTAATTATGCTACTTTGCTTAAGTTGTCCATGGATATTTTCCTAAGTCCTCCATTTGGTCGAGTATTTGTCAGTTTCTTCACTTGGTTTTGGACAACAGTTGTTGGAGATTTGATAATGATACTTGGATTAACTTTTGGTTAAATAGTTAGTAAGGTCAACCTCTTGTAGATAGACTTTGGTTTATCTCCTATGTTTTGCATATAAGAATAGGTTTTTCTTCCATTTCTTCTATTTTTGATCTTTGTAGTAAGAATTGAAGTTCTAAGATAAAAGACATTATCCTCTCTGCAATGATTCATATTATTTTGGTCATTTGGTTTTTCCGCAACCAGCTAGCTTTTAATAACAAGTTGGTTACTATTTCGTGAGCTATTCAACATGTCTTTTCTGTTGTATCTTTCTCATGTATGTTCTCTAATAGTGTGGTTTTTTGATCAGTACAAGAGTTTTTTATTGTCAAATATTTTTCTATTGATTGACATGCTCTTAAGGCTTCTATTATTACTGACGTTAATTGATTGAAGTCTTCTTGTGGTTAGATTAAATGTAATATTGATGAGGCCTAATAAGATTGCCAATACTAAATGTTAGTTTTGACTTTGGTTGGAGTGTGATTCTTTTTTGGTGGTCTAGTGTATCATTAATTATAATCTAACGTTTTGGAAGATGATCAAATTAATACTAGATGGTTGAATTTTATATTCTTTAGAAAGACAAATGAAGCTTGATATCTCTCATATTTATAGATAAAACAATACATGTATTGACCATTTTGTTAATGTTGGTTTTTAAGCTCGTTGTTTTATTTAGTGGAATTTGTCTCCTTGTTATAGTTAAATGATTTTAACTGCAATCAATGTAACTTTTTCTTTTATCGTGTTAGTTAATGCCTCTTTTAAGTTTAGTCTTGTTGATCATGATATTGACTTTGTTACACTGCACTTTATTTTTCTCCACGTTAACTTTATAAAGGTAATTAACATTTTTAATGAGGCATTGTTGTTCTTTCTTGTTTCTTTGTGTTTTGATTTACTTTTCCAAACTTTTAAATTCTTTTAAATTTTTAATTTTTATCATATTTATTAAGATGCTACAAATAATAAGTGGAAATTTTAAAGAGCTAACATTTGATTAAAATGACATTTCTAACATGTAATGTAATGACGTTGTAGTTTCATTTTTGCTTAAAAAAAATATATGAAAGTTATAATGGATCTTTTTTGTCGTTAAATGGGATAACTCTTAAATGAATTTCTGTAAAATAAAAAAATTGGTCTCTAACTTTTGACTTAGTATACATACCTTGAAAAACTCTTTTGAATTTGTTTACACCTTTATGAAAGGTAAACTAGAAAATCACATCACTAATATTTTCATTCTTTCTGATTCAACAGAAAAAGATGTTGGTAGTTTACAATTATGGGGATTGACGCTTGAATGGTCAAAGTAGAGGGTTATCAGTATTATTAATAGAATAATTAGTGTTGCCTTTTGCCAACAACAAAAATAAGTGAAATTATAATTAGACAAATTTTAATATTGTTCAATTATTGTATTTTAATTTATAATTATATGAATTAATTACAGTAATATTTATTATATTTTAAAATATTAAAAAACATAACAATAATATATATTTATCTATGATTTCTAGATATTCATTAAAAAAATTATTGACATAATAATTAGATTCTATTTTTTATAGACAAGTTAATAACTTAGAGGCTATATTAATTTCCCGAAATTAAATCTTCTTCTCAACTTTTTTTATGTATTTTTTTTTACCAATCAAACTTTTTAAAGAAGATTATTTTTACTTTAGAGACTTTTTTTTTTTGCAATATCTAATTTAGTTTTGAGAAAAACAAAAATTATTTTTACTTAATATAAAATATAAA
>JBBPBS010000858.1:1112108-1198404 GCA_037974835.1 Cicer judaicum
TATCCATATTTAAATTATTAGAAGAATATTTTTTATAAAAATTTAGAATTTTTGTACGATATATTTTTATAATGTTATAAATATATCTCATAAGAATAATTTAAAAATTCAGCAGATATAAATTAATTTATTTAAAAATAAGAACCAAAATTATTGACTAAAAATATTATAAAGATCATTAGACGAAGAAAAATTAAAAATATTATACGATATATTTATAGAAATTATTGTTTATAAAAAAAATTTAAAATAAAAACTCAATTATTGACTAAAAATACTAAAAAATCATTATACGAAGAAAAACTAAAAATATTATACAATATATTTATTTAAATTATTATTTATAAAAAAATGAAAATACTAAAAACAATATACAATATATTTATAAAAATAAAAAATTTATTTAATCCTCTATCAAATCTAGAGGTCCTTTTATTAGACTATAATAGGCACTTGAACAACGTGCAATATAAGCAAAATGGTTTCTACTTTCCACTGTAAATCAGACAAATAAAAACCATGAAACAACAATAAGTAATTTTATTTTATTTACAAGAAAAATAAGGTTGAACACCATGATATCAGGAGAAGTTACATTTGAACATATAGAGTGAAAAAGCAAACAAGAAAAGATAGTAAAGAGAAGGGGCCCTGTTACGAAATCCCACTTTTTGTGGGTGCAGCTCTTGAAGAAGAAATATGAAAGTGACAGCTGCTATATTCACATGTCAAAGTCATGCCAGAAATTTGAGGCAGGAGATGGGGATTCAATTTGGTTTTGTAATGTCTTTTTATATATGATGGGACGATTCCACAAATTTCCAAACATAGAAACAAATTATATATTTCTCAACTTTAGGCCCTGCCTTTCTCTACTGTCAAAAAAATTCTTTAAAAAATTATACCGACACAAACACTATAAATTAGATTTAATTATCTTTTTAGTCTCTAATTTATTTGAATTATAAAAATATTTTATTTTATTTTATTTTTCTTTAGTCTTAATTTTTTAAATAAAATTATTTAAAAATTGATAAAAATTCATTTTTCTAAGTCACACTACGTTATTTTTAAGTATATATTTAAAATACAATTATTGAATTATAAAATCTTAAAAAATAATGTGACTTAAATAAGATAAAAAAATAACAATTTATCAAATTTTAGATTAAAAGTTTATTTATGAGACAAAAACTAAAAAAATAAAATAAAAAACTATTTTTATAATTAAGAAACCAAAATCGTAATTAAATTAATATATTATTTTTTAAATTAATTAAATATAATTAAGATATTGTGTCAGTGTTAACCACTAACACATATTTTTCGATAAAAAATGTATGAATTATTTAAATAAATAAAAAAACTGTTTTCCTAAGGGGACCCTTTTGACATGAGTCTTATGAAAATTGGCAGTGATTCAACCTGTCTATGCTGCACATACAACATTTTCAATATTCAAAGTATTCATTCATTCAAAAAGCAGATATCAATGTGGATTTTTGGGTTCTAGAGATTCTTTTGTCTTGTTTTAATTTGTATTATGCTATAGCACAAACAACACAATCGAACGGCCCCTTTCACTTTCACATCATGTTCCTACGTTTAGTTCTGTTCATTAACTTATTTGTATACAATCATTTGATCTATTGTTACCCCAATTTGTTACCTATATTGGGAAATTGGGATAATACACCTTCCTATCCCCTTTTTTTCTTACAAACTTCAATTCGTTAAATTTGAAAAATATTAATTGTTGCATACTTCTTTCATTAAACACGTAATTCTGAAGGGTCAATGAGAAAAAAGTACTGACAAAACATGGCAAAAAATAATGGCAATTGTGAAATATATTACTGCATATTATATTATGTGTGTTGAACTTGCAATTTTTCTAATACATTTATCAAGTCTAACTTATCATACTATGTTAATTTTTATATTTAATCAACCTCGTCTTTACAAAATCAATTTGTAAAGTGAATAATATATCTCTTTATAAATTCATTCATCATAGTTAAACTTGAATTTTTTCAAGTAAATATCAACACAAACCCAAAAATCAAACCAAATTCTTCTATGCATATTTTTCAAAAATTAATGTCCCTCACAAAACGGTTGGAATTGATTATATTCAAATCAAGATGTATGTGTAATCTATGATGAGAAGGGGAGAGGAAGAAAATTAAAGTAGTATAGGGATGAGTTTGATTAAAAATATAAAAAGAGAGAGGACGTGGATTTCAATTAAATAAAAATATTTTTTTTTTCATAAAAAGACAAACTTTTAGAGTATATTTAGTTCAAGAGTAAGGGAGAGATTTTAAAAAGTGTTTTTAGTTACATCCATTCTCCTCCTCAAATTCCCTCAATTTAGGGAAACAAAAAGTGGTTCATGGGAGTTTGTTGTAATCTCCTCTCATCTCTTATAAAAGATGAACCAATACATCAAATTGAAAATCTTCTCCTCCATCTCTTCCATTTACCTCTAACCAAAAATACGCTAAAGATGCATTTTATTTGTTGAAAAATTGGGGACATGACAGAACAACTCCTGTTATAACATGTTTGATGTATAAACTATCTGAGACTAGACAAATTAGAGGACGAGGGATTGAACAAAATCTGTAATTCTTATTTTTCGCTCAATCATGTGATAACTTTTTGTCCTCATTACAGACTACCTAAAATATTAAAATACTATTTTATTTTTTATTGAAAAAATATTTTATCTCCTTCACCTCTTCTCTTTTTTCTCTCCGTTGCTCTCTCATCTCTCTCTCTCTCACTTATTGATTTATCTCTACCATTTCTCTTTGTCGTTGTCTCATTTATCTCTCTCCCTACATCTCTCTCTTTCTCCCATCTATCTAGCCTTTCTCTATCACTTCCCCTTTATCGCATCTATTAATATTTATCGTCATAAACATTATATATATATATATATATATATATATATATATATATATATATATATCATAAAAGATATTGTAATAAATTTTATATTATTTTTTGTGTTGTCTATTGTCCATCAAATATCATATGATACAAAAAATATACCATATATTGTTCTACCATGTGTAATACTTACTCTTTTGCAGATCACACGGGCATTAAGTGATTAGTTCTACGTTGATTAAAAAGGAGTTAAATGTATTATATATACCATAAGTGCCTCAAAGAATTGATGTGTTAAGGTTTATGGTGAAAATATAGTGTTTAGGTCTCCTAATACTCCTTGTTTTTAGCTTACTATTGTTCTTAGTGATGTCTCTGACTCCCCAACAAGTGATATTAGTGTATGGTTTATTATTTTGTCAACTGGTATAATAGTACATGAGTAAACACACATTTTGGTTCTTGAATATGTAAGAGTTGTTACAATAGTATTTGAGTGTAACAAAATTATAAATGTATATCTAATATCTCTTTTATTAGTAATTTTATGGACTAATGTATTGATGAAAATCACATATGACAACTAAAGTGTCTAATTAAAGACACATTCAAAAACAAAAATAACTAACAAAAAAACATATTTAAGTATATTTTTATAATTTTAATATATTCAAAAATTATTATGATGAAATACATATGTACGTAGAATGGAATGGGAGCTCTTGCCCCACCTAAGAAAAATAATTTGCTTAAAAAATCTAATAGTTTTTGTTTAGCTCCAATAAAAAAGTAATTCTTACCGTGATAAAATAATTTCTTTAAGAAAATAAATATTGTAAGTTATAGAACATATAATGGTGTACTAATTTAAATGATTTATACTTCTAATTTTCTTCACTCTTTTAACACCAAGTATAACAAAGATACAAAATGCATCGCAATTTGAAAAACAAACATTATCCTACATTTTTAAGACTACTATATGGGATTTAATTAAAATATGTGTATTTTTTTAGTTTAACCAAGATTTAAATTCCGGATAAAAGAGGTACCAATTAACATGTTTCGAATAAGATAATATCAAGTGGAAGAGACTTAAAAAAAAAAATATTTTATGAATATATTATAAACTAAATATTTTGCGCTCATAACAAAAAGTTTATGGATCCGCCACTGATCATGACAGCACCTAATACATTTGAGGACCAAAGTGATTGTTTATTCTATATCATATTTATGTGACGTAACACAAGATTAAAAAGTTACTCATATTTAGACAAATTTTACTTAAAAATATTTATAATTCTAATGGAGTTGATATATTATTAAAGGCAATCATCATTGACAAGTTCAACCATTGTATGGACTTGTTAAATGTTTCTCAAAGTTAAGCAAGATAAATTTAATACATCCTAAAGAAACTATTAAGTCGAAGTGCATATAAATGATATAATAAGGTTAAGCCGAAGGCAAATTTAATACATCCTAGAGAAACTATTCAACCATCCTAGAGAAACAATTAAGCCGAAGTGCATATAGTTGTTCGGTGGGCTCACTTTTCAAGTGTTTCCCACTAGTTTTATTAGTATTAGTATTAGTATTAATATTGTTGTTGTTATTATTATTGGAAGAAAAAAAAAAGAAAAGAAAAAAAAGGGAGAATATATGGTATTATTGGGTTAGACCCATGTTAAGGAAATAAAAGAGATTTAGAAATTCCTAAGGAGTATGAATGATAATAGTGCTGAAAAAGCAAAAGAAAGAAGAACGACAATCAGAGAAGAAAAATAAGGGTTTGATTCCGGTGGTGGTAACAGGTGTATAGGAAAGTTGTTCCGTTTGATCTACAACTAGTTTATTATTTTAATATAGTTTTATCTTCTCTGAGAGTTACTTTGGCATACCCATTTTAGTGGGAGATTGTTATAAGGTTGTTATTGTTGATGGATGTTCCTTATTGTTATTAGGAAAACTAAGTCCCATTATTTATTATAGTGGAAGTTTTTACTAGACTAGGTTCCATGGTTTTTATTCTCTCAATTTGAGGGAAGTTTTCCACGTTAAAAATTGTGTTTGTCTCATATTTAATTTTCTGCCAATTATTTTTGCTCTATGGAATTGTATTTTTTGTTTGACCATTTATCTGCACATGTGGGGCCAAATTATTTCTCATTATGCAGAGAGTTATCACTAATTATCTCTGGTTTTTCCAACAAAGTGGAAAATAAAGGTCCGAATATGATTAAAGTCAACTCTTCTAATTACACACTTTGAAAGACTCTCATGGAAGACATGTTATACAATAAAGATTTGTATGATCCTATTGAGGGTAACATTGCTGAACCCGCAGATAAATTTGACGCTGATTGGAAGAAGATGAATAGAAAGACAGTGTCGTTGATTAGGCAGTGGTTGGATTTGAGTGTATATCCACGTGTTGAAATTGAAATAGATGCTAACAAGATGTGAGAAAAATTAAAAGAGTTGTATAAACGAAAAAATGTACAAAATAAAGCATTCTTGATTCAGAAGTTGGTGAATATGAAATACAAAGATGGGGGTTCAACGACAGAGCATATGAGTATTTTTCAGAATACAATGAATTAGTTGACAACTACAAAAATTAAATTAGATGATGAGTTGCAAGCGTTGTTATTGTTGAGTTCCTTGCCAGATAATTGGGAAGTCCTTGTTGTGACATTGACCAATTCAGCTCCAAGTGGAAAGTTGAAAATGTCAACATTTAAAGAGAGCATGTTGAACAAAGAAGCTCAAAGAAAGGAACGTGGTTTGATTGGTTCTTCCTCAAAATCAGAAACACTAGTTACAGAGTCACGAGAGAGAAGTCAATCTCGAAACTTCCATAGGCGCGACAACTCTAAAAGTCGTAACAAGTCAAGAAGCAAGTTGAGGACTAGAAAAAAAAAAGTCATATGCTATCATTGTGACAAAATGAGTCACATAAAAAGAAATTGCATGTTACTTAAGAGAGATCAATCAAAGAAAAAAGATAATTCTACATTGTTTGTGATGATAATTCCATAAACCTTGCATGTCTGGATTCAACTTGGATTATTGATTTGGATGGCTCATATCATGTTACTCCTAGGAGTGATTTCTTCTCATATTACAGTACTGGTGATTTTGGCATGGTAAAAATGGAAGCTGAAGGAGTATGTAAAATTATCGGTATGGGAGATGTTTGGGTTGAAATTGTGATTGGTTGTAAGCTTCAATTGAATAATGTTAGACATATTCTTGATATTCCTCTCAACTTTATTTCGGTGAAAGCCTTGGATATTGATGGTTATCACACTTACTTTGGTGATGAGGGTATATGTAAAATTGTTGGTATAATGGCCTCTATCCTTATGAAGTTTTATACAATATTGTTAACAAGATTATCCAATTTTTCCTAAGTGATGAACTTAATATTAAAACCAACTTGTTTAATATTAATTCCAATTTTAACAGTGATAGATTCAAAAGATTATTCAAGACAGAGATTCAAAAACAAACATTCAAGAATACATGCATTAACAATATAAAGAGAAGAGAGAGAGAGAGAGAATTTGTGCACCAAAATTTTTATACTGGTTCGGCTATCAATTCAATAGCCTACATCCAGTCATGAAATCAATCTCAGATTTCAGCCTTTCACTATAATTGATTTAATTTTATTTTACAGATATTCCAGCCCCTCACAGCCTATCCATCCAACTCAACACCACTTCTACCACAACACCAACCTGTCCCTAAGAGCTACTCGTCAAACTCTAGCAAGATCAAGTTGAAGCTTCTTTTAGATGAACATAAGCATCCTAAAAGATAACCACCAGTTTAATACTATTGGATTTGTCGCACACTTTCTTTTACAACAATGTTTCTTTCAAAAAGAGAAGAAAAGAACTAAGACCACTTTCAATCACAATAGAAATCTCACACTCTAAGTATTTTGCCAATGAGTATTTTGTGAGTTATAACAATCTTTCTCTTAAGGTGTATTTTTCTAAAAACCAATGAAGCACTTTCAGTTTTCTATGTTATGAAAAATGTTATAATTGTTATGAAAAATTGTGATTGATTCAGTTTATATAGTTTCAGAAAAACATCAGAACAATCAATTTCCCAATCGATTTTATTAAAGTGTAATACCAGCTTAATCGATTTCCTAATCGATTATCGCATTTCTTGTTTTTCTTTAATCTCGAAGCTATATGAACTAATCGATTTACTAATCGATTCTTTTAATGCATATATCAGAAACTATTACTCAGTTCATATCAGAATCGATTGAATAATCGATTATACTTGTTTTGTTCAAACAACGAGATCAAAACAATCGATTACCCAATCGATTCTTTTCTTAACATAATCGATTTGGCAATGGGCTAAATTCTCCCTATAACTCATACATTTATGCCAATCGACTTGGCTTGTCCTAGTAACTCAGATATTTAGTTAAAATCGATGTGTCAATCGATTATGCAATATATTTCTGATAAATGACAAACTACTTCATTCATGCAATCGATTACCTAATCGATTAGTAAAAAGTTTGTTACTTAAGAAAATTATAGTAATCAATTTTTCAATCGATTGTCCAATCGATTTCTTTAATTACAGAACCCAAGTCTAATTAAAAAATATTTTGGTAATCGATTTGCCAATCGATTTCGTTAATCACATAACCCAAGTCTGATGAAAAACATTTTCATAATCGATTTGCCAATTGATTAACTCATTGAAACCTTTGTTATGTGAATTAGAAAATCGATGTACCAATTGATTAACCAATCGATTGTCCAATCGATTTCTTTAATCACAGAACACATGTCTGATTAAAAACATTTAGGCAATCGATTTGCTCAGTGAGACCTTTGTTCTGTAACTCAGAAAATCGATTTCCTAATTGATTTGCAAATCGATTGTCCAATTGATTTCTTTAATCACAGAACACATACCTGATTAAAAACATTTAAGTAATCAATTTCTCAATCGATTAACTTAGTGAAAATTTGTTCTGTGAATTAGATAATCGATTATCCAGTTGATTAATCAATCGATTTACCAATTGATTGATTTACTTACTTATTTTATGATTTCATTTTTAATTTGGAAAATACTTAGATATAAAACCATAATGATGAATCTACCTATTAAATACTATGACCACTAGACATAATTGCATATAATATTCAAGCATTGTATACTATCATCAATCTATGCTTGATTGCTTGAGATGCAAGATTTGTCCAAGTGTTTGATTCTTTTTCACGTTATCTTCAATCCTTATGATTAATCTTTGCTTGATTGATTTCCTGAAATGTATCTCAACTTACACCATTAGAGTGTGGATAGGGAAAGATGTCTCTTACTGTCATTTGAGGGTTTATGGTTGAAGATGCTTTGTTTACGTTCTAAGACATGAGAGGTCCAAGCTTGATAGTAAATTCGAACAATGTATATTCATCGGTTATGGTGATGAAGAATTTGGTTATAGATTGTGGGATCCGATTGACAAGAAAATTATCAGAAACCGAGATGTGATATTTCAGGAATACCAGACTATTGAAGATTTTGATAAAGCTGAAAAATAGAAACAAAATTCCTGAAGTTACATTGATGTTGCGCCTAATCCCCCTACATGATGAGAATGTAAGTGATGATCACGTACCTCACCAAGATGAGCAAGTTCCAGTTGAGCCCCCAGACGAGTTTGAGTTGAGAAGATCTACTAGAGAACGTCAACCTTGTCAAAGATATCCTCCACATGAGTATGTGATGATCACTGATAGTGGAGAGTCAGAGTACTATCAAGAATCTATTACAAATGTTGATAAAGAAAAGTGGTTGAAGGTCATGCAAGAAGAGATGAATTCCTTGCATGAGAATCACATATTTGATTTGGTAAAGTTGCATAATGGAAGAAAAACACTCAAGAATAAATGGGTATACAAGATAAAGGTAGAAGAGAATAGTTCTCAACCAAGGTACAAAGAAAGATTGGTTGCGAAAGGTTTTAATCAAAGAAAATGTATTGACTTTGATGAAATTTTTTCACCTGTGGTGAAGATGTCCTCTATCCGAGTTGTGTTTGGGTTAGCAGTTAGTTTTAACCTAGAAGTTGAACAACTTGATGTGAAAACTGCATTCCTTCATGGCAATTTGGAGGAAGAGATCTATATGGAGCAACCAGGGGGTTTCAAAGTCAAAGGTAAAGAACAACTTGTGTGTAAATTGAATAAAAACTTGTATGAGCTCAAGCAAGCACCTCGACAATGATACAAGAAATTTGATTCTTTCATGGAGAAACATGGGTATGGTAAAACTACTTTTGACAATTGTGTATTTTTCAAGAAATTATATGATGGTGATTATATTATTCTCTTGTTATATGTGGATGGCATATTAATTATTGGCCATGACACTAAGAAGATTTAATCTTTACAGAAAGATCTGAGCAAGTCTTTTGCAATGAAACACTTGGGTCCTGCAAAGCAAATTATGGGCATGAGAATTACTCGTGATATGAAGAATAATAAATTGGGGTTGTCTCAACACAATTACATTGATAAGGTGTTAGAGAGGTTTAACATGAGCAATTGCAAACCTGTTAGTACTCCACTTGCTACTCATTTTAAATTGAATTATGATCAATGTCTTACAAGTGAGAAAGACAAGGAAGAGATGAAGAAGGTTCCTTATTCATCTACAATTGATAGTTTTATGTATGTTATGGTATCCACACAACCATATATTGTTCATGTAGTTGGAGTTGTTAGTCAGTTTCTCTCTAATCCTGGTAAAGATCATTGGCAAGTAGTGAAGCGAACTCTCAGATACCTTAGAAACACTTCCAAAGTGTGTTTATGTTATGGAGATGCACATATGGCAGGTGATCTTGATTCTAGAAAATCTACTTCTTGTTATATGACGACGTTTGCAGGGGGAGCTGTGTCGTGGCAATCAAGACTACAAAAATGTGTTGCTTTATCTACTACTGAAGTTGAGTGCATTGCAGCAACTGAAGCTTCCATAGAACTCTTGTGAATGAAGAAATTCCTACATGAGTTAGGCCTCAAGCAAGACAAGTTTGTGTTATTCTATGACAGTCAGAATGCGATTCATCTCAGTAAGAATCTGACTTTTCATGCAAAGTCGAAGCATATTGAAGTGCGGTATCATTTGGTACGAGATGCACTGGAAATGAAGTCGTTTTTAATTGAAAAGATTCATACTAATGAGAATGGTTCAGATATTATGACAAAGACCTTGCATGTGTCGAAAATGATATGTTGTAGAAAGAAAGTTGACTTGGTTTGAGCAATACCTTCTCAATTGAGTCGTGAGGGGGATATTTGTTTAGTGGACTCATGTCCCAAGTGGAATCCACTAGTTTTATTAGTATTAATATTAGTATTACTATTAGTATTAATAATATTGTTATTATTATTATTATTGAAATAAAAAAAAAAAGAAAAAAGAGAGAATATATGGTATTATTGGGCTACGCCCATGTGAAGGAAATAAAAGGGATTTAGAAATCCCTAAGGAGTATGAATGAGAATAGTGCCGAAAAATCAAAAGAAAGAAGAACGGCAGCCAAAGAAGAAAAAGAAGGGTTTGGTTCTGGTGGTGGTAACAAGTGTGTAGCAAACCTGCTCCGTTTGATCTACAATTTTGATAGGTTATTTCTACCACTAAATTTGTTATTTTAATATAGTTTTACCTTCTCTGAGAGTTACTTTGGCATACCCACCGGATGGTTGTTATTGTTGATGGATGTTTCTTACTGTTATTAGTAGGGGTGGGCAAAATTCAGTTATGCTTGAAAACCGAACCGAACTGGTTTTCAGTTCAGAAAAAACCGAACCGAACTGGTTTACAGTTTATAAAACCGAACCAAACCGGTTCTATAAACCAGTGAACCGGTTTAATATTCCAAACCGAACCGAACCAGTTCTATAAACCAGTGAACCGGTTCTCAAAATTGAAATTGTTTACACATTTTCACTTTTTGCCAGAATTATTTGGAAAAAAAGGCATGCATTCACAATTGATATTGTATACCAAAATCAAATTTAAACGCCGATGGAATTGAATAAAAAATCCAAAAACTGAAACCACTGTCAAAGACATCAAGTTTTGTACTAATAATGGATGAAATCCAATCCACCAAAAGGAAAAAAGAAAGAAAAAAGCCCACTAGCTCAAACACACTACAATGAAGGCTTTCCTTTAGCTGGAAACAATATTCTACTGCTACTATTCTTCATTTTTATCTTCTTGCATGCTTGGGAGTTTGATCCTTTCCATCCTCATTCTTCCAAAGGAAAAAAAATATGGATAAGTTTTATTATCAAGCAAAGATCAAACCAATGTATAATACTACTATGGCCCAAGAATAAATGTATCACTGTATTAGATAATCTATTTAAGATTTAAAGTTTAAACTAACAATAATATCATACATCAAAGTTGCCAATGATAAAAAATCATTAATGAATTGTCAGTATGAAGAAAAGCCACACTGGTTAGAGAGAGAAATGCTGCCTCAATGCCTATTAAAAATCATTGTAGTTATTTATAAAACTAACTAACTAAAAATAAGATCTAAATACAATATACCACAAAGACACTGCCACTACTTCATAAGCAATCAATATTTAGAACCAAGGATCCACTACATATCTCTCAAGCATTACAATCTGAGTAACATCTATGAAAAACCAGGAAGCCAGAAACAAAACTCATCCAAAATAAGTACCTACAACAGTAACAGGAGAATCGTCGTCTTTGAATACAATATTCTTTGCAACGAGCCTCTCCTGCACTCACGTGGACAACCCTCACAACAACCTCCAATTACGAAGACCAATAGGCAAACCCAATTTATCATACCCAACCTGTGAAGTTTGAAGCATATATAAGTATATAACATATAAATAATATCCAAAGTCTTGTATAAAGAAAATAACATATGGTGGTATAATGTTACTAAGTAAGGGAGAATATAACCTAACCGGAACAGTGACAGCAGGAAGTCCTAGGAAGTTTCCCGCTATAGAAAAGCGAACAAGTGCAGCTAAAATAATGGCAAACAGTTATTAAAAATAAAAAAATGACACCAGTTAGTAATTTCAAAAAATAACATGTAGAGTTCAATAACCATATAAATACTGAAACACTTGGTTTCACTCACCTAATTCTTTGAGCTTTCTTTAATCTATTTAATCGTCAAGACTAATGACACTAGCAGATGCTGTTGCGTAGAGCGTTGGAGAAATAATCTCTGCAAAAAAGAGTATTTCATTATGTATCAAAAAATTTAAAATACAATACAAAGTTTGTAGAACTAAAAATATTGTAACATACCTTTCTCAAAGGTTTCAAGTTCTTCAAGGTCCTCGTCAAATAGATTTGAGAAAGGAGATCCTTTCAGCCAATCTTGAGTGCAAACAAGCACTTCCACTATCGTAGGTGTAAGATTACTACGATGAGGATCCAACACCCTTCCTCCAGTGCTGAAAGCAGACTTTGATGCTACAGTAGACACAGGGATGGCCAACACCTCACGAGCAACACTTGAAAGGATGGGGAATCTAGTTGAGTTGACTTTCCACCAATTCAGAATGTCAAACTCGACAAAATAAGGTTCACACTCTTCAGCAAGGTATTTATCAAGCTCAGACTTAGGATCAATTCTTTGCCCAGTTGATTTTTTGTAGAAGCCCATACCATGTATATCATTATCATCTTCCTCTGGTTGTGATTCTCCCATACTTTGAGAACCTTCCTCCCTACCTTCATATTCTCAATAAATTGATTTCAAAGAAGATGACAATTTTGTCTTCAATGCCTCACCATCTACTTCAAAAAAATAATCAAGAAAGTAGTTTACATATCCAAATTTGCAAGTTGGGTCCAATACAACAGCAATTAGTAACAACACATTTATTCCATCAACGTTGCCCCAATACTTGTCATATTTACTCTTCATACTAATCCCCATCAACTTTATGCTTGCATCATAGTGCTCACATAATAATCGAATCTTCCTTCCAATAGCAAACACCTCCTTCATATATATGTTACTAGTAACATATGAAGAGCCAGAAATACGCATAGTAGCGTCATAGAAAATCCTTAAAAAGGGAAGCACCGTATTAGCAAAGTCCCAATCCTTAGATAGAGGTACTCCAGGGCCTTTATCCTTAGATAATTCTTTGACATACTTAGCATCGGCAATTTCTAACAAATCAAAGGCTTTTTTATACTTCACAGCCGTTACTAACATCAAAAATGTAGAATTCCATCTAGTTTCCACATCTAGACATATGAGACCTTTATAAGAAATTTTCTCCCTTTCAACGCATCCCTTAAACCTTGCCAATCTTGAAGGAGACGATCTCACATACTTGACTGCTTTCCGGATTCTTATGATAGAAATGTCCTCATCTTTTAAACCTTCCTTTACAATCAAACTCAAGATATGTGCACAACACCGCATATGGATATATTCTCTATTCAAGAGCAAACAATTCCTTGCATTCATCCACTTTTTCATAAATTTAATTCCAACATCATTAGACGATGCATTATCTACTGTTATGCTAAAGACACGATTCAACTCCCAAGCATTTAAACATGTCTCGACTTCCTTAGCCATGAACTCTCCTGTATGGCTTGTGATTTGACAAAAATTCAAGATTCTCTTATGCAAATTCCATTTTTTTATCAATGAAATGTGCAGTTAGACTCATGTAGCTTAAATTTTGGATAGAAGTCCATGTGTCCGTCGTAAGGCAAACCCTCCCACAATGTTTTGAGATAAAAATTTTAAGTCTTTCTCTCTCCGCATCAAAAAGTGACCAAATAGCACGCCTTAATGTAGTGCGGGATGGAATATCAAATTGTGGTTGTAAGACTTTCACAAAGTTTCGAAAAAACACATTTTCCACAAATCGAAAAGGAAGCTTTGCTCCCACAAACATCTTCACAAGCTCCAATCGACATGCCTCTTGGTCAAACGTTGAATGAGGTGAAGAGACAACACCTAATTCCTCACTTTGTGTTTTTTGCCTTTTGTGTTCTTGATTATCAGGATGCTCCTTACATCTTTTCAGATGCATAATCATAGCACTTGTCCCATCCTTGAATTTAATCAAATTTCCACAATAATGACATTTAGCCATTTGACCTAAATTAGGCACTTCAGTAAAGTGATTCCATGCTTGTGATCGATTTTTACGCTTAGACGGTGGAAGATGAGCTGATATATCTTCAATAGAAGGGGCAACCGAAGTGGTAGCAATATGTTCTTCATTCTCCATTAATGGAGAGTCCACGTAATCACCTATTGACGACATCTGTTTAAATAAATTTGATTAGAAAGTCTACTTTTAATCATTTATTGAAACAAAAACAATAACATAAACTAAACTAAACAAATTATCCAACATAAACTAATTACAAATTATCCAACATAAACCAATATTAATATATGAAATATTTAACTCATTACTAGTAATACTTAAACCACATAATTCTGTTTTTCCTAAAATGTTCCAATGAATTAGTGAAAATTAAGATAGCAGTAACTGAATACTTGCGATGATACCTTTTAGCTCATTTTGCAGTTTAGGACTTCGGTTTAGAAACTTTTTAGCATATGTAGTTGAGATCATTATTATTTACAGTCAGTCTTCTCAGAAAATGGTTTCATGAAAATTGAGTTATGGATGAAAATGTGAATTTATGAAAATAATGATGTTTTGGTTGTTTAATAATAAAAAATGTATGTGCTATAAAAATTTAAGGTTCCCTCTAGTTCTATAATATTGGATTAATTGCATACAAAGTTAACTCTGGTTTAACTGAATTTCTTCAAATGTTGTGTTATTGATAATCACAAATCCAGAAGACCATCTCTGACACGAGCAGCACCAACATAGGTTCCTTTTGAATTAATTCAATCGTTGATAAAGAGCCATGGATTGTGATTCAAGCTTCATTAAGGACTTAAACCCTGCTTACTCTTAACGAACAAAATTCCATCTTACTGGATACAACTCTCATCTTAAAGGTCGTTTATTGAGTTACAGAAAATTTTCAAACTGATTGGTTGATAAAAAATTACAAGAGTTTTCAACTCACACTTGATTGAATACTACCGACAAAGTTGAATAGCTGTAATACTCTTCCTAAAGTTGAGATATAAATATAAATTAATCAGGACTTGATGTGGGGCATGAAACAAAGACTTTGGTGAGGCTTTATTAGATGTTCTGTCAATTGGTCTTGGGAATTAAGACGCATAAGCTTGAGAAAGGAAAAACAAATTTTTCTTAATATACAAGATACACAAGATGCAAAGGAAAAACTAATTTTTCTTAATATACAAGTTACACAAGATGCAACTAATTTCAGTACCACAATATTAAACACAGGCAAGATAACATTAAACAAACATACCATTAATCAGAAACTGGAAAACTTAAGCTGCAGTCCAGGGGTTTCAAAACAGAGTCATCACTTTAGATAGCATTTTAGTCAACCACGAGTCCTAACTCCTAGCCATGAATTTTCAGCAATTATTATACATTAAAAAATCAAAACTCATAGCAAGAAAACAAACTGAGATTTCGCTTAAAAACTACAAAATTCAAGTCTCAACACAAAATACCTATTTTTTCAGAAACGGATCTAACAATTTGTATTCCTCACTCCACCTTCAAACACTATATGAAAGATAATTCATAAACTAAAAATCCGTTAAAACTCCAAACCCGCATAGAAGAACAAATAATCAATGAAACAACACCAGAAAAAACAATCAAAAGTAGTAATCATGGTAGAAATAAAATACATGGGAAAAGCATGAACTCACTCAAAAGGTTATAAGCAAAATCATCAACCAAAATGGTGAAACAGAGAAAGCAAAGAGAGAATAGATGACTCACGAAGAGAGAAAAACGAAGTGTAAAGAGAGAAGACGATTGATGTGCGAAGAGAGAAGACGATTGTTGTGCGATCGTTGTGCGAATAGAGAAGACAGAGGGCGATGAACAAAGAGAGAAGAGATGACCTTTCTATTTGTGGCGGCGGCGAACGGCGGCGGCCATAGGGTTCATTTCAATTTTAGGGTTTATATTCTAATTTTAGGGTTTTTAGATTTTGAGATTTTGGTAGAAGAAAAACTAAATTTGGTTATAGGGCACCTATTTTCTTTAAAACCAGTTCAGTTAAAAAAACTGAGTTTAAAATAAAGTCTGGTTTTTAATTTTTTTGAACCAGTTTAGTTTAAAAATGGTTTGGTTCGGTTCAATTCTATAAACCAATTCAGTTTTTGGTTTTTTTGTCCATCCCTAGTTATTAGGAAGACTATGTCCCATTAGTTATCATAGTGGAAGTTTTTACTCGACTAGATCTATTAAAATTGTGTTTGTCTCATATTTAATTTTGTTTTTATTCTTTCAAATTGAAGGAAGTTTTCCACGTTAAAATTGTGTTTGTCTTATATTTAATTTTTTGTCAATTATTTTTATTTTGTGGAATTGTATTTTCTATTTTGACCATTTATCTGTTCAAATGGAAAAAATATTCTATATTATTGAAATAATTATCACTAGTTATCTCTGATTTTTTCCAAATTTAATAGAGTAAAATTACAAAAGTTAAATTGACATGAATATTAAGACATAAAATACAAAATAATCAGAAAGTAATGGCATAGTTAGAATTACATAGATGTGATTTATGAAAAAATAATCGGCCCTTATTACAACAAAGTCTTCGACGACTATATATAGAAAACAATTACAACGGCTAATGGCAACATGCTCGCCACTTATTCTAAGCCTTAACTGCAGTCTTCAACGCCATGTCTTCTAATCTTGCACGACAATATGTCTTTGACACGTGCTTAGAGTCCATTCATCTTGTTGGGCATTGAATTATCAATACAAAAATTGATAGCTGAATTATCAATACAAACATATTTTAAAATATTTAAATAATTATTCAACTATAGTCTTTATCGCAGAATAATTATGTCTAATAATATCACACCGTTATAATTACAGTGCAAATAAAATTTAAAACAAATTCCAAATTGCATAAAATAGAGATAATTATTACATGTTTTTAAAGAAATTTCTTATTTATTGCAATCCTAACAAAAATATATTTTTATTAAAAATATATATTACAATTAAAAATGAAATATAACAACAATATAAAAATATTATTTTACCAAAATTCTAGTACACATAAGGTACTCAAACCAACTTGACACAAACACAAAATTTAGAAGTACATTAAAAAATCATATTAACAATATCACACTTATAAGTTAGGATTATCATCAATATAATATTAATTATAATTAAAATAATTTTAATTATTTACCTTATAAATTTTTTTTGCACAATTCTACCTACGACAGTTAATAGTTTGTTTATTTCAATTGATGTCAAATCGGTGTACTTATATCAATTGATGTATTTTTAATGTTTGTAACCGTACTTGTTTTGACCATATAATTTTGAACCTTAATTAATTGATTTTTTTTTAATTATAATAAATATCGCCTCTCCTTATGTGTAATTATTTAAAAATAAATAAAATATAAATGAAAAAATATCCTTAAATAAGATTATATGATACAATTATATTTGTAATTCATAAATTTTATATTCATTATGAAATTAAAATATATTTTATTATTCTATTTGATTATAAATATATATTACAATTGTGAAGTTAAAAATAAGTTGTTATTACTTATTTAAATTCAGTTATTTATTAATATTTTATATGTGTAGTAATTGTTTTTAAATATATAATATGACTGAGTAATTTGTAAATATATAATATATTTTTCTTTACAAATATTTTTTTTATATAGACATTAAAATTATGAGTCATAAAATGGTTTGACATTTTGGTGGAGTTGAACTAATAAACATAAGATGGATTCAACTTTTCTCTCAACTAAATTTAACAAATAACTATTAATATTGACCATTTCGAAAGAAAAATAATCATGTTACTAGATCAATATGCTTTATAGGTTTAATTATTCTAATAGGTATTAATAATTAATAATAAATTATTTTTCATGTCAAAATTGTAACACACATTTAATAACAAGTGTAATCTATATTTATGATCATATATATGGTGAGAAAAAAATATTTTTTATATATGTTTTAATGACAACAAATCTTATGAAATAAAAGATTAAGTTTGTTAATAGGGATCTACTAATGATTTCACTTGAGTTTTATTTAAAGAACATAAATTGTAAAAGTGAATAAGCAAGAAATCATTCATATCATCAAAGTGCATAAACATCTACTCAATAATGAAAGAATTTCAAAAAGAAATACATCATATATCAATCATTCAAGAGAATGATTATTACATCTTCAAGATAGCATTTTCACAAAGAAGATGATCAAATGCATTCATACAACAATCAATGATCAAACCATGTTATAAATCAATGCAAATCATATCTTAACTAAATTTGAAATTCAACACAAGTTCATGTTGGAAGAAGCAAGATCATTATAATAATCGAAGAACATTCTAGTTAATAAAAACAGAATTTTGGAAAAACAAATATCGTTCTTCACATCCTTTAGTTTCATCAAACCAAGAATATTCTTGTTATTAAAAAGGAAATAAGATAAAGATCGATTTTGATTTGTAAATAAACCATTCTATACAAAGTTACCAGATATATACAATATCGTATCAGAAAGATTCATTCCAAAACAACTTAAAGAAAGGCAAAAGTTATGCATCATGATCAAAAAAGCAAGATCAATCTCCAGCTTGATAAAACAACAAGTACAACCATGACAAACTTGATCGGACACTGCAACTATACCTTTGAGCAGTCTACACATGAAACAGAGAAAAGCATGACATCTAATAGTTGTCAAATATTCTCAAGATCAACACTTCTCAAAATAGAAACGAATATCATTTTGATTTTCACTACATTCAAAAATGACCAATCCAAGAATATTTTGGTCTGCAAAAAAAAACAAAGTTGTCATTAAATCAAGATCATTTTGGACTGTCAATCTTCATCAAAAATTATCGCCCTTCATTATGAAAGGAATAGAATTATATACACAAAATTGTTTTAGAAAGATTCATTCAAAGATGATCAACAAAGGCAAACCAAAATATTAAGAACAAAAAGCAAGATCAATCTCCACAATTATGATTGAAAATCACAACAAGGACATATATACCAATAATGCATCTCTACAAAAAGCAACACGCGTATAGAGTAGAAAAGCAGGACACAGAATATTTGTCAAAATCCACAACTCATAGAAAACAAAAACGAAAAATGTTATGGTTTTACAAAAGAATATCATAGTTATTCTCTTTTAAAGATAGAATTGAAATATATAATTTTCCACAATCAAAACCATAATTTAAAGAGTATCAAGACTACTCAAAGAAATAGGCAAGTCAAGAACTAGATTCGAAAGTGCAAAGTAGGAAAACAACCTCAAGATTGATCTTCAAATTGATGACTAATGAGCAAGGACACAAGTACATCGTACTTATATTATTCTGTAGAAACCTCTGCATAATTCATATTTGGAACAATACCAACTGACATTTCACAGCTTATTAACTCACTAATTCACATTGTCCATCAAACCCAGAGGCAAGAACGTTCTTCGATTATTAAGAACATTTTGGACATCAATATAAACACATGTTTAACTACTTTAAAATATATCTAACATTTGGGAAGTGTGTCCAACGACTATATTCAGTTTAAATTGAATACTCAAAGCTTTTTATCAACTATAAATTGAAGATCAATTAGAAGATGAAAGTAAGAGTTCAATTTACAAATCTACCAACGCTCTTTCAAGTAAGAACAAGTCAAAAACTCTTAGAGCAAACTCCAATTTTCTTCACTATACTTTTGGATCATTATTTACAGAGTTTACATTTCATTTATCTCAAACAAATGTTGAGAAGTTTCAAGATCCCAAACATTTTTATTACACACTTCATTTGTAACTAAAACCTATCGTTTATGTTAGATTGAGTATATTTGTAAATAAAAAAACCTTTGAAGGCTGAAAGGTGATGGTAAAAATCATTTCTATGTTGAAAGGTGAATATTGTAACTGATAAAGGTGTGATCAAGAGAAAGGGTGTGAATAAGAACATTCTGGTTTTGAATCACATAGTGAAAATCTCACGGTTGTGAGGACTGGACTAGCTCGAGTTGGGTGAGCTAATATACTTTTTGTGTGTGGTATTTCTATCATTTATCTTTAATTATTTGCATACACAAAATACACTTCATTATAAACAAGACATTTTGTTTTAACTAAAATTGATCTTGAGTTAATTTAAATTAAACACAAGAATCCCAAATTTAAAAAGGTCACAATTCAAACTCTCATTTCTTGTGACTGACATTGCTACTTCAATATAATATTGAAATATATTTTAATTTCATAACGAGTACAAAATTATAGTTCAATTGTATCGTATAATCTTATTTAACAATATTCTAACATCTATATTATATTTTCTTTAAATAAGTATACATAAAGAGATGTGATGATTGTTATCAAAACAAAAGTTGATTCAATTAATTAAGGTTCAAAATTATGTGGAGATTTCTAAAAATTCCAAAGTATCACTCTAGTGCAAGATACTACATGCTCTTATTTGATGATTACTCAAGAAAGCTATGGGTCCATACACAAAAGACTGAAGATGAAGCACATGAAAATTTTAAAATTTGATACACACTTATTGACACTCAAACTAAAATGAAGATGGAGAAATTCAAGACAAATAATCGTCTTCAGTTTTGCTTAGATTTCTTCAACAAAATGGTTTGACAAACAAATTCAACAAGACTATTTTTGGGAGAGTTAGGTGTATGTGACTTATGGGTATTCACAAAAGTATGGAGTTCATTCATGATAATGGCCTCTTCCCAACTCAAATGGAATCGAAGTCTTTAACTTTGATTCAACTTCTCAAAAAGAAAAAAAATTCCTCTCAATTCCTCTTAATGGGGTTGTTTGGGTGAGCGGTGTAGTTAAGTTGTGAGTGAGTGTTGTATAATTCTTCTTTTGTTTTTGCTAAACATAATCAAAATTGGGGCTATTCATAGTTTGGCTAGGTTAGAAAGTAGCAAGTCCAATCACATTTGGTTTGAAAACTTGAAAGTTGCCTTTTGTACCCTCAATTAACCCTACACCCCATTTAAAATTTTTTCATTTGAATTATCCAAATTACCCTTTAGAAAACTGTAAAAACAAAAAAGAACCCTCAAATACACCAAAAACTTGTGATTTCTTGAAAAGTGAGCCCTGAAGTTTTCTTTTACCGGAAATTTCACAATGAATGAAATTTCCAGTAGTTATAATTCAATACCAGAAAGTTTTGAATTCCGGGAGTATCACCCAGAAATTTGAAATATCCGGTAGTTGTTTGTAGTATCGGAATTTTCAAAAATGAAATTTCCGGTATTGTATTTTAACTACCGAAAATTTGAAATTTTTGGGATGTTCACCAGAAATTTCATTCCTCATTGAAATTTCCGGAACAGTTTTTTATTTTTTCTTTTACATAATTTTTAACATTTTTTTAATTCTATTTTTTTTAGTGAGGACTAGAGGAGCAAAAACCGACAGTGAATATTCTCGAGTTTGATCTCCTACACAATCAAATAGGAGAGTTGCACTTGAAAAAAGAAGAAAGAGGAACGAAGAAATGTAGGCGCATGAGTTTGAGCAAGATCTTGCGTTTGATGATTCAACAAATCTTTCCTTGTGATGAGTCAATCATGTGTCTCTGACTTAGTTAACGAAAATAATAGTATCCACACATGAATGGGTTCCTGCATATCTTTCTCTAATATATATTGTTTGCATTTGCCTCCAACATTTTTGTTAATATGACGTTGACAAAGTAAATTTGTTAAAGATAAAAATACAACTTCAATTGCATTCATTAAAGCTAGTTCTCAATTAGTCACGATCACCTAAGGAAATAAGGTGTTTGAAACAAACAACTTTTTTATCTTCTCCAATGCCCAACAAAAGTTTTCTTGACGTTCAGAATCCATATAAGCAAATGCAACGTTAAATGTCAACCCAATTGAAGTTACACCAACAATTTCAAACAATGGTAACCTACACTTGTTGGTTTTGTAGGTGCTATCCATGATCAATATAAGAGGGAACATGTTCAAAAAATTTATGGAATTTGGGTGCGTCCAAAACATGTCCCTCACAACGTTGGAGTCTCCATAAGTCCTACTCCAACAAACATACTTCTCAGCTTCAAGTAAATTCAACAAATGTTGTATATCAGTTCTAGGTCATTTCAAATTCTTCCTGTATGTGCTTCGTCACCTATAGATTTGATAGATATTAGTCACATTCTCTGTATCTCAATCTCTCAAAGATGACAAGATGTGTCTCGATGCAACGTGATACTTTGTCAGCTCGTAAACATGTTTCTTATCTTCTTCTTTTAAGTGTCCTATAAATGCATTATTCCCAAAAGTAGCCACTAACTCATGATTGTGAAGTCCACACATTAAACTAGTAATCTATCCTTCAATATTTTTCAATGGTCTTAATTTAAGTTTAAACGGACAACCACATCTTTAAGTTGAAGTACATGTGTTACTTTTATTTGACTTATATTTTTCACCTCTGTCACAACCAATAATTAATTTTGACTTCATTCCTCTCTTTATGATCTCTACGTAAGATCGAGTAATGATAACTGTTACTCGATTTTGTCAGCCGACCTCTCTTGCCCATGATATGACAGCTTCTCGTGACTCAAAAATTTGATTAGTTTTGAATGCTTCAGTTAAATCTATATATACTGGTTTGTGTTTCTTCCATCCCTATTTCAAAAAAAAAAAAAAAAAATTAATATACCGGATTGTTGAAATTTCCGGAAAAGAAAATATAACTACCGGATATTTAAAAAATTTGAAATTTCTGATTAATTAGTAAAATGTAACTACTGAAAATTTAAAATTTTCAGTAATGTTAACTACCAGATATTTCATGGCACAAATTTTCGATATTAAAAATACCTACTAGAAATTTGGTGATGAAATTTTCGATAACTAAATTAAACTATCAACGAATTAAATTACGAAATTTCTAATAATGTATTTTTGTGTAACCGAAATTAAAGAAAAAATGATACGTACCAAAAATTTTTGGTTGAGGGAATGAAATTTTGAAATAATTTTTTTTATTACTAAGTGAATGAAGTTTTTAAAGACAATTTTAAATTTTTAACAAATTAGAGGTATAAAGTTAATTAGGGGTACAAAATACAACGTAATGAAAACTTTCCTAGTGCAATTCTGGCCCATTCTAATTTGAGTTTGGATTTGGTTGGTTTTTAATTGATTTTTTTCCATTAAAATAATATGGTTATCTTTCTACAAATTAAATATCTTTCTTCTTTCCAAGCTAACTAACTGCTAGTATTTTGATTACAAGAATGTTTGATGGACATCCAACTTTTTCCTAAACCTTCGACACCTAATTAATCATCATATTAGTTGAATCAACTACAATTTTGATCATGAATTTAATTAATTATTTACTCAACTAAGTTAATTATACTTTTTAATATGATTAGTCAAGTGTTACGGTATAGGAAAAAAGTGTTACAATTTTGTTTTATATTTCAAATTACTATCCAGATGTTATGTTCTCAGGCTGGTAGCTTTAGCACAATTCAATTTTGGTATGTTATTTTTGTATTAATAGGCCCTTCCGAAACCTATTGTTTATGATTTGTGCTCAAACAAAACAAAATGTTGAAGAAAACGTACAAAACAAAATAAAATTTAATAACAAAAAACATATATAAATATGTAGATAAACAATGTCCGAATAACTTTTGTAATTAGTAGTAATAGTTTAATAACTAGTTTAATTTTTAATAATAATTTTATTAACTAGCCCAATCAGTTTTATAATATCTATTTTATATAAACTTATATAAATTTTAGTATCGAAAATCATGTTATGTATTTATAAAATTTTAATTTTGAAAAGATTACGTTATCAAAACAAAATTTGTACAAAAACATGTCTAACTAAAACTGGTAGTTATTATCTTTATAATATATATATATATATATATATATATATATGTATATATAAATAAGTTATTAAAATTTTGATTTATCATTACTTGAACTTTGAACAATACTTGCACCGATTCAATATAATAACTGGTCCAATTTTAAAAATAATTTTCATTAATATATGAGACGCTTTCAATATTACCCCTAATTTTATAGACTAAATTGTAAGTACATTTGAAAAACTTCTATCTGCGATTTAAACACATCTAGTAAAATTAAAAACAATATGTAGCAAATAATACACGTTTAATACCTTTTGGAGTAATTAAAAAGCAAATAACAAAAATAATATTTACACTGAAATGATTTTTCTATAAAAATTTATCCCTAGAACAACTCAACTGCATGAGCAATTAGTATTTTCTTTTTTTGAGTCAATAAGCAACTAGTATATTAGATTGAACTGTGAGGAGATTACATTACTTACATCAAGTAACAAGTTGATTTGGTCTTATAATGATATTATTATTATTATTATTATTATTGTTATTATTATTGTTATTATTATATAAGAAACCAACAATTGTTATAAACATCATTTAGTAGACTACTGAACCATGTATCAAATTGTTTGCTTTCTAAATTTCCATTAATGCTTTTTTTCTTCTCATAATTCTATGACATATTTTATTATATAGTTTGAAATTTTCAAAATATAATAAGCAACCTTAAAAGTCCTAACTAAAATTCAACTGAGTGACACACACTTTTAATACTCCGCAGTTAAACATTATTAAACGAGGCTAAATAGTAGGATAAATGAACACTAATTAATTTTTGCACAATTATATATGGGACTAATTAGTGGGACTAATATACCATAAATGCATGGAAAGTTAAACATCATATAGTACATATTGGAATATTTGTAGTTTCATATTTTTCTAAGAACAAGAACAAAAGTGATAGGTTTAATATCCTCCTTAGCAATTTCTTCATCCACCAATATTGCATAATTCTCAAACAAACTATCCAAAATCCTTTCTCCAAAGTGGTTAGAAATCATTGATTCTTGTATGGCTCTAACTGCTTTTGCAACCTCTGTGCCATAACTCTCCCTGGCTTGTTCATTATTGTCTATCTCAAACATTTCCAACTTCTCCAACTTCAATGACCCTTCTTTTCGTACCTCGTCTTCTATTTCTTCTTTTGATGGTGCGTAGAAATGAACGTCGTATGAATCAAGCTTCTCTTGTTCTATTTCTCCCTACAAGACAAATCAAAACAAACTTTAAAAAGATTAAGGGTGTATTATTTATTTACTAGTACTACAAGTCACATTTAATTTCTTATTATTTTTAAAGGCTTGAATTTATAAATAAGGAGGGTTGGATATGACTTAAATTCATAATCTACCAAAGTTTGAACAATCTAGAAGCCATTATTTTCCAACAACTTGACATCAACTTTAAACCTATCCAACCCTAGAAATTGGGAAATTCAATCAAACAGTGAAGCTGAACAAATGCCCCAAACTAACTGTAACTGCTTTACATCCCGGAAGAAGACGCAACATACCTCAGTCACTGCCATTTCAAAGCGTTGTGCTATAGCAAGCATCGTAGACAATAGTAAAATAGTAGCAGCCACACCAAGTGTTTGTGAAAATGCCAATAGACCTATTCTTCTCATTTTATTTTATATATGAAAGAAGAAAATAAAGGCCCATTTTTCATTTGGTGGTATATATAATATTGAGTTAGTCCAATTTGTAGCATCCTAGCACGTTAATTTCAACAAATGGAAGTGTATTTGAGGCCATGATAGTGACTCTCTTCACCATGACTTGCATTAAAAATATTCAGAATTGTACTAACTGCAAAACGGTAAAGATATAACAATTCTGAATATTTTTAATGCAAGTCATGGTGAAGAGAGTCAAGGTATTAGAGTAATATGTTGTAGCTTTTTCTTTAGATGCTTAACAATTTTGTTTGTGTTTTTAAGGTCTTGTAAATATAATGTTTCAATGTTTCCTCGCTTAAAAGTGAGACAATAGAGAGACTAGTAGAATGGTGTTTTTTAATTAAGACACAATGTTGAAACATAGAGAGTATGTCATATAATGTTGGAAGAGAGAGTATGTTAGTAAGTGAATTTAAAAATTATTAAAGTCTCGCATTGGAAAACTTTCATACAATGAATAGTTTTCAATTCTATAAGTACTAAAGCTCCACATTAGATGGTTTAGATATGTGGAATTGTTTCTATCACTATATAAAGAATGTTAAATTATTATGAAAAGTACACTAAAGTTGATTACTTTTGTAAAAGTTATATTCTTAATGGACTTGCCGATAGTTTGTATGATTACTACAATTTCAACAACACTGTTAGAGATGTTTGGGATGCCCTAAAGAAGAAGTATGATTTCGAGGAAAAGTGTGTTGTGAGCTACTGCCTCAAGTATCAAATGACTGATGACAAATCTGTGGAGGCTCAATGCCATAAAATTCATAATATAGCTCATGATATCATCTCTAAAGGTATGAGATCAAATGAACATTTGAAATTGTTGTTATTATTGACAAATTACCTCAACTTGGAAAGATTTCAAAAATTCTCTTAGACTTAAAACAAAATAATTTTCTCTAGAGAGTCTGATAGTCTGCCTCCAGAGATGAGAAAGAATTTTGTTTATGGTTTTCTTGTGATTAAGGTAGGTTTACTCAATTTATAAAGACATATTTGTATACTATTTCTAAAAATGGTATGTCGACAAAAGGGTACATCATTGATGGCATATTTAAATTACATGTTGAAATTAATAAAATATCTTCTACTACTTACATGTTGTTTGATTTTAATATTTAGCATGACATACTCTGTCATGTGAGCAAACACATGATTTCAAACTTAAGTAATTTAGGTTTAATTACAAACTTATCTTTCCATGATTTTGACAAATGTGATTTGTAGTCAAGTTAAAATAATGTATATAGGGGATGAGTACCACAATTTATTCATTCTCACTACCAATTGAGTTAGTAGAAAACGTTACAATATAAGTCTATATTTTTGTATATATAATGAAAAATAAAAGTGAAGCTCTTGACATGTTTAGAATATTTGTAACTGAAATTAAAAATCAATTTAGTAGAAAGATTAAGAGGTTTCGGAGTGATAAAAAAACATAATACAATTCTAGTCGATTTAATAATTTTTATAAACTGCATGGAATTATACATGAAATGACTGTAGCAAATTCACCTGAAATGAATGGTAAAGTTGAAAGAAAGAATATAACTCTTCCTAAACTAGTTGTTGTTATCACGCTTAACTCTAGTGAATCTCATTGGTAAGGGAAAATTTTATTAACCGTTTGTTATGTTTAGAATAAAGTTCCTAAATCTTAAAACATCTCTTTATGAGATTTCGAAGAAAAGACAATTGAACTTGTTTCATTTTCAAATTTGGAGTTGTTTAACCTATGTCAAAATCTCCAATCCCAAACGAGTTAAACTTGCTAGTATAGCCTATGAATGTTTATTCATTGGGTATGCAACAAACAACAAAACGTATAAGTTTCATGACCTAAACGTTAAAAGTGGTCATAGAGTCAAATGTTGTTGACTTTTATGAAAATAGACTTCTTTTCAAATTGAGAAGTAGTGGGGGCATCAAATCAAGTCATGTTCTTGCGATCAGGAGCACTGAAATCAACACACAGGACGAAATAGAGCTTCAAAGAAGTAAGAGAGTCAGAATTGCTAAAAATTATAGATCTGACTATACGACTTATACTATAGAAGAGGATCTTACAAATCTTCAATAAGCTTTGTCGCATTTGAATACAGATTTATGGCAAGAAACTATAAACAATGAGATGAGTTCTCTAGAGTCAAACAGAACATGGAATTGTGTAGATTTGTTTCCTGTTTGCAAATGGATAGATTGTAAATTGATTTTGAAAAAGAAACTAAAATCTGATGGAACTGTTGATAAATACAAGGCTTGTCTTTTAGCCAAAGGTTTTAAACAAAGAGAAAATATAGATTTATGCGACACTTTTTCACTAGTTACTAAAATTACATTCATTAGGCTATTCATTTCATTTGTGTTATTCATAACTTGATGGTACACCAAATAGATGTTAAAACTACTTTTTCAAATGGTGATTTGGAAGAAGAAATCTATATGGAACAACCAGAAAGTTTTGTGATTCATGGATTAGAAAACAAGGTCGGTAAGTTAGATAAGTATCTGAATGGACTTAAACAAGCTCCTAAGCAATTGTATAAAAGTTTGAACGTCGAGAATATGTTAATGTGTGAAGTTAAAAATTGTTAAAGTCTCCCACATTGAACACATAGAGAGATAGGGAAAAAACAATCTAACTAATCTTTAAATCTTGACCAACTAACAAATGTCGATATTATTAGGTTGGACTTCAAATTTAGAATACAAAACTTTACAACTTTGTATTTGTGTAAATTAATTAGAGTGGTGATTATCACATTTTCTATAAAAAAAAACACTAACTAAAATACATTTTATTAGGTAGTGTGGTGTGGTCCACTCTAGAGTACTCTTTTAATGAACATAAGAGAGCTCATGATCCAAGTAACAACTCTATGATTAATGTTCATGAATAAAAATCCTAGCAAAATTGTTTTGTTGACGTTGTTTCATTTCAAACCACTCTAATAATTGTGCGAAAAATTGCAATCAATAAATGATTGAAAGAACATGTCAAAAACCACCACAATAATAACAAGGTTAACATCAAAGAACTCCCAGACAGCGCATATAAGTCGTCCAAGTTGGGATAAAAGGGACCACAAAATTTAATTTTCACTCAAAATTTTAATTTATTATATATATATATTAACTTTTTTAATCATCTAGTTTTTAAAATATGACACCCTAATAATATGAAGTTAACTTTAAAGGTAAACGAAGCTTGAACAAGAAATATTTCAATTCAAATTCAAATTCAATTTTTCTGGAAGAATTATCTTTAACTAAAATTTATTAACTACTTAAACTCAATTTAAACTCAATTGCTTATATATATTTACCTTGTTTTTAATTTTTAATAAATTATTTAACCCTTTGTTAATTAATAAATGAAACCGCACACGAATATTGACAAAATAGCGAGTGCACCTCCAAGCATAGATTCTCCTAAGTATGCATAATTTGTATATGATTATTATTAAATTATTATTTGTATATAGATATATTTAATATTATATTTTTTTTTATATTCTAAGATAATTTAATAATATTAATTAATAAAAGAAATATTTTAAAAAAAAGTGTAATAAATATATCTAATAAATATGTGACAAACAATTGAAGTTTTAATAAAGTTCATCATTTCAGTAAAAATAGAATCACTTCCGTAACTTTATGTTGAGTCTATGGAGGTTGTTTAGATAATTTTTCACCTAGAGAATGCATTTATTTACTAAATTTAGTAATAGTTTTTTTTAACATATTCCTTTTAATTTATCCTTAATTAATGCAAATAAAATAGTAATAATAATACATGTCTTGAAGCAATGTACCTGTGAGAGTAGAATAGCAAATGACCGAGTAAGAATCTCCCAGAAGAAAGAGTTGCCTCTATCAACATGTTCACTTCCCCTTCTTCCTAGAAATGTCACCACCATTTTCCCACCAACAACTAATTCTTCAGATCTTGATCTTAGGAACAAGGAAAAATCTTCTTGAAATTGCTGAGTGTATGCTTGAGACACAATTTCAGGACTTTTATCACAAATGTAAACACAACCCTTATTCAATGACCTTTTCTGCTCATCATAGATTCCTGGAGGAACCTATGTAACATAATTAAAAAGTAATTCCAATTAAATATAGTATTATAGTCATGGTCCATGAGTATATAAATATAACATAGTTCATACATCATTATATACTTTATTAAATAACTAAAATCATAGTGTTTTGCAGCTAAAGCTAGAATTAAATAAATAAAAACTGACATGTCTGTAGAAAAACTTCAATTTTAAAATGTTATTTTTAATGTAGTTGATAAAGAAGCCAATTTGAAATTTTTTTTAGTACAAAATAAAATAGAATAATTTACAGACCGATAGATTAAAAGAAAGAAATTCACTTCAATCGATCATATACTATTAAATTGATAAAGAAAAATTATTGATGCAGTTAATTGTAATTTAGACTATTAGATAAAAAGAGATAAAAATTTATCTTTTAATCTAACAGTTTTTACGACCAACTGCATCATAAAATTAACTATAAAGGACATAAGTAGTTAGGTGACTTACCCTTGAAAGCCAGTGTAAACTATGGGAAGAGTGAACAAAGTGCAAGTAACTATTAGGGAACAATCTTCCATAAAATGAACCAGGGTAACCTCCCATAAAAATGGAAGGAAACCCATTTTTTCTATGTTGGTAAAGCAATTTTTGGAATTCAGGCAAGGCTTTGAATATTGAATTGAAGTCATTAGTTGGAAGATCATTAAAGTAGACTCTAAACTCAGTAGAATGATGCATGATCTTCTGGCTTGTCAATTGAATTGCTTGAAAAATATCTTTGATAATTGATAAAGTGTTTGGTCCAGAGGAACATCCTAAATCAGCAATGCCTATACTCTTTGGAGTTGTTTCAATGTAAAGATCTTCAACTGTTTGTATGATTATGTGCTTCACTTTATCAGATGCTTTCTTCTGTTAAAAATCATAGAGAATAAATATGAATTAGAAAGAATTATAAAATTTAAAGATACAATAAAAGAAAGAAAACATATTAATTAGAGAACCTGAAGTGAAGAATTGTTGGCATAGCTTGTTTTGCCTACTCCTCCAGTCATGTGGAAAACTTTCTCTACATCCATTTTCTTTTACTTTGGAATTAGAAGAATTATAATTGGACTTTCTAGCTTCTTGATAATGTTGTGGTCATCTTTTAAAGGAAAATTTTGATGACGTGGCCATTTACTTTTTCTCACACTTTTTTCTGTTTTTATTTTTTTGTGCTTGACCTAGCTATTCCATTTAAAAAACACATAGTTAATCATGAAAGTGAAGAATTACTCTACTTGAGATGGGAAAATCACATGAATAATAATGGATGTTTTGTTGGTGTTGGTGATGCTTCATAAGATATAAGACTCGCATTCCTTATTCCTTACAAAATGGTTAAGGGAGATGTAACAGCATCTTCAATGCAATTATATTCTTTTTTAGTTAAAATATTAAAGAAATATTAAAATTATTATACGAATTAATAAAAATAGATATACTAAAATTAAAATTATAGTTAATTAATATGATGATACCTCATAAGTGATAATGAATTTTACATTGGTGATAATTTTCAGAAAGAAAAAAATGTATAAATGATTAAATAAACCATACATGAAGATATAAAAGACTAATCAATAAAACTTTTTTAATTTTTGCTAAATTTAGACCATTTTACATAAAAAAAAAAAAGTCTTATATTAAAGAGTAAACCGAGAATACAAACCCCCAACAAATAAATAAATTTTGGTGCAAAAATATGTCCATTTGATATTCAAAGTATATGCAAGTAGATCCCTCTCCCTATTGAGGAGCTTGGAATACTACCTTTGCAATCAACAAAACAATTGCATTTCATTATTTAACTAAAAATATAGGTCTATTTTATTTTATGTATTTTAATTATGCATCATTTTAAGAATTAAAAATTGACAAATTATTACATGGATCATGGTCCAACGTAGATCAATTTTAAAAAATATTTAAAAAGTAAATACTAATAATTGTCATTATTTTTATAACTGAGATTGTAATTTAAATAATATCAATTTAATAAAAATAAAAAATAAAACAAATATTATCTTATATTAAATCAAAATCAATAAAATCACTATTATTTTTAAAACACTGAAGAGAATAGCAAACTTTTATCATGGATAAGTTTTCTTTTAATTAATATAAAATGAATCGGACAAGTTACCACACTTCAAACTTAATTAATATGGTTGGTTTAGTGAAAAAGTAATTTATAATTTGTCATAATTATAATTTTATATAATACTTCAGTTTTTTATTTTTTGTATTTTGAAAATTTTATTTAATTTTAAATAAATAATTTAATTTTTTACTTTTTAAAATATTAATAATATTATTATTATTTATAAAAAATTCATCAAAATTTTTAAACAAAACTCACAAAATTAATTATCATCTTCAATATAATAAAAATTATATTAAATTTATAATTCAAATTTTTAAATAAAATTTTTATTTTTATTTTTAATATTTTCAAATTTTAATAAAAAAATTAAAAAAATAATTAAATAATGAAATAATTATTAAAATTAAATTAAATGAGAGGATACGAGGAATAATTATACTTTATAAATTTTACAAACAAAGAGGCATGTTGTTGTGTATGGCAGAGTACCCATCCGTAGAGCAGAGCTTGATGTGGGGAAGGGTAATGATCTCGGGCTTAACGTATACACTTTGCTTTTCATTATTTACATTAATCATTATTCAACTTGTCAAAAAGTTTGATGTTAGGCATCAAAGTCCTATATACAGTGTGCGTTCACTATTTTGTCGAATTTCCTTAGATTCTTGCGGTCTTGCCGTCAGAGATATATGGTTAGCTAATTCATTCAAATTAACGATTTTACATCCACCGTCAATTATAAAAAAATTTGTACTATTAAATCATTAATATTTTAAATTTTTATAATAATTACTTTTAAAACTATTTATAAGATTTATCATAATTTATTAATTATATAAAACTTTTTGATAACAGTTCATCAAATAGTTTTTGTTATTTTTATCAAATATAAATACAAACTTAAATCTGATTTTTTTATCATAGAAGTGCATAGATTCCAAATCTCTATTTTTGTATCCAAAAAAGTTTCATATGGTTAGGAGGGTTTGTGATTGAGTTGGAATTGGACCAACTAGAGTAATGGTGGTAACAACTTTAAGTCCATCAAATCAGTGTGCCTTTAGTTGGGTATTTAGATATTATATTTTATACTCTTCACACTTCACTGTACTAAAAGAACTGTTACTTTAATATAAAAAATTATTTTAAAATAAATATTATTTTCAAATTTTAATATAATTTTAATTATATTATTTTATATACAATTTTTAAATATTATAATACTATAAATAGTAAAAAACATACTAATAATTAAAATAATTAATTTGGTAAATTATTTGTTTTCTTCTAATTACTAAAAATCTAAAACAATAAAAATATAAAGTATTAAAAATTATATAGTCAATTATATCAAGAAGCAATGGGATTTTGACACGTGTTGAGTGTGGTGTTAACACAAAAATCGGTTAGTGGATGCTTTGTTGCCATGGACACCCCACATGTACTGCTTAAAATGCATGAATTTTCAAACAGCACCATAATGCCTCCCATACTGGTGGACGAACCATGGAAAAAGGAGGAGCTTTTGGGAGTACAATTTTTTAACGACAGAAATACGACGAACAAATATGACGTGATATAAATGGTATATATTTTATTTTTTTAATTATTAATTTGTCATCAATTCGATTTTTAATTAGTTTGTATGATAAAATAATATATTGAAAGAAATCAATAAAAATCAATCTCTATAATATATCTTAAATATATCTAGCGATTAAAAAAAATCAACGAACAAGGGTGTGGAGAAATCAATTGCTTTGATCACAAAATTCCACCGTTAAAAATCTCTACCTCCAATAAGATCGTTACTTAATCATGAATTTACAGTATAATGAAAGACTTGTATATCAATATATATTTTTATAATAAATTATAATTTTAACTTTTAAAAGTGTAAAAACATTATTATTTTATTCTTTGATCTAACTAAAAATCTAAATTAAGTATTGAATTATAAAACGTAAATCAAATGTATTATAATTAAATATTATTATAATTGTCAAATACTATTCTAATAATAAATTGTATTTTATAATAATAAATTGTATCTTTTAAATAATATTTTAATAATTTAAAGAATAATATGATGTTTTTTATTAAGTCAAAGATTAAAATAATAATACTCTATATTTTTAAAGAGATTAAAATAATGACTTATATATTTTACTAATATATTTTAAGGTGACTTTTAAGATTAGAAAATACTTTTTAACAGCATTTCTCGTCATAGAAGCTCAAAGTATTGTTTGTCTTTATGACTTTGACGAGCATCTGATAAATGACATAATGGAAAGAAAAAATCGAATATTGATGCTTTCAAACTCAATTTAAATATTATTCCTCTTTTAATTTATTTTTTTATTAATCAACATCGATAGAAACATTGATAGGTAGTAGAAATTTTGATCAATTTTAAAACATCCTCTACTATAAATGTAACACTTCTTCACCTTAGCGATTGGACTATTTTAAAGTAGATGTAATAAAGTTGAATTTAAATAGTATTCGTTACATCTTAAAATAATTAATTAATTTATAAAAAAAAAAAATTTTAAAATAAATAATTTGTATACCCTTTACATTAATAATAATAAATAGATTAACATTTAATAAAATAATTTAATAAAAATATGATTATTTTTCTGACTTTATTTTTTAATGTACATAAAATAATAAAATGAAATAGTTATTGTGCGATGAATGAAACAATAAATTTGATACCTCTGTGAATGAATGAATCCTTCAACTAGAAGGAACAAAAAAAAGTCAATTGTTAGATTAGGATGAGTACAAGTTGATGAAACCAATTAGGAAATTGATGAAAGTAGAAAGTGGCAATGAATTGTATATGTGTTCAACCTGAACAAGCAAAACTTGCCATAAAAAGGAGACAAGGCGTGATTGGATTGGAAAGTTTTTGGAATGGAAATGTGGGGATGCACTTGTCAGTTGTCACATGATCTCATGCCTTATTCATATCAGTGGAGAACAAGTCCAATCAGCTTTACATTCATTTGTGTATTGATGCAACTCTTTCATCCACCTCTCCCCAAAAAAGTTTGTCTCGTTATTTCGAAGTTGAATTTTTGGAATGGACTACACTCAATTAATACTTCATTTTAATATTATATATATCTTGTGTTACTGTTATTCATTTTTTAAAAATATTAATTAAATTGATTCTATGATAAAAAACTTGATGCAATGTTTAGTGGGAGGTAACATAGTTTTGAATAAAAATTAATAATAAAAATGACAAATGAAAGTTAATTTAGTTGATAAAGAGTTAATTTATAATAAAAAAATTATGAGTTTAATTTTTGTTTATGATGAAAACTTTTTTATTTGATCTATAAATACTTCAGTGGGAGGTAATTTTTGCATACACACAAATTCAATATCACTAAAAACTAAAACAACGAATATTTGAACATATTTACAACATCCAAATTAATAGCATAAAAAGACATAATACATTCAAGTAAAGTGACAAAATCAAAGTGAGTGGTATGTTCCTCCCTGTATTGGGACATGCAATGTTGATGATTAAATTATTGATTGAATTAGTAATTGATTAAAGTTCATATGTCAATTTGAAACAAACGAATACGACAATAAGACAAGAAATCAAATAAACATCGCACTAAGACAAAAAATCAAATGTCGATTTTAGACGACGAAATCACAAAGAAAGAAAAACACGAAAAAAAAAACACAGTTTGTTTAGAAACCACTTATTTAGATTAAAACAGAGAAATAAGAAGCACAAGGGTGATTCCAAGTCAAAAAATAATAAAAAAACCACCAATTTCCGGTGAACGTAGAAGAAGAGAAAACTTAGAGAGAAGTTGAAGTTATCTCCCAAAACAAATTTAGGATCGACCAAACATGCAGTTTTAGTCTCTCTATTTTAACCAATTCATGGAATCGATCCTCCTATTTTAAAATCTGAGAGTTTTGGTCCTTCATTTTAATTTTTGAACTTCAAAATAAAGATTGACATGTTATAAAGAATGTGACATATGATGCAATGATTTATTATGATTAGGATTCATGAAATCACAATAAAATCCTCTAAAAATATAACTTTTAACTTCAAAAGTTTTTTGTTTTGTTTTTGTAATCTAGAAAAAAAAATCAACACTGTTATTAGGTTTTGAAATAATGAAATAAAAGTACAAAAATCAAACCCAAAATGCAATCATTTTATTTAGGATTAAATATATTTTTAATTTTTATAAAATTCAACATTTTGATTTTAAATTTTATAATTTTTTTTATTCCCTACCAAATTATCTTACAAATAGTTTTATTGTTTTAGTTTCTCTTGTTAAATCAACATATATGATTTTGTGTAGTTATATTAATAACATTATAAAAAGTTTCTCAATCCAATAAAAAAATGAGCTCAAATTTTATTTTTAAATTCATAATACTTTTTTTACATAAGGTCTATGAATTGTTACTATTATGTTGAGTTTTTGACATTTAAAAATTGCTTATTCAATTTATTAGAAGTTAAAAAATAAATTTATGTGGAGAAATCTTTTATAAATTTCTAAATAGGGTTATAAAAAATCATTAAAATTTTAAATTTTTAAAATTTGAATAACAATTAAACATGTTTCATTTTAACAATGAGTAAACTATTTGAATAATAATTTTATAGAAAATAAAAATTATATAGACTAAAATAAAATGTTAAAAATTTATAGAGATTAAGAGGTTAACTAACCCTGTTAGTGAAATGGTTTTTGACATAAAATAAAATCAATTCCTACACATTTATACAAATGGCTAGGTCAAGTAAACAACTAAATTAAACATCTATGTTTATCTTATTTTTTTGAGTTAAATAAATATTTTTGTTTATTTTATTTTTTTGAGTGAAATTAAACATCTATTGTTGGTTTTACTTGAAATTGAAGAATCTTGAAAAAGTCTTACATTGCTTAGAATTGTAAAGAAATAGTGTTAGAAATATAGTTAATTTTTAGGTATAGGTATTTGGTTAGATGAGTTAGTTGTAACTCATCTGTTAGCTAGTTAAGCATTATTACAAAGTAGTTAATAGTTAATCATCCACAAATTCTATAAATAGAGCATGTTGTATTTATTTTAGATAATTTTTTCAATTATTTGAATATATTTTCAACATGAATTCCCAAAAGTATCAATATTTTCATTGTCTTGCTCATCGATATGATCTCCATCCCCTTGATCTATAGATTTCTAACATGATACCATGAGCCTTTGATTATATCGATGAAGATCAATATGAATATGATTTATTCACCAATCAAGATTATCCATTGGATTATGATTAAAATTTCAACAATGCAGAAGATAATATTTCACTCTAGTTGTTCGAAGAAGATGTTTTGGTTGCTCCAACAAGAATCGTCGAAAAATGACCAAATCAAAATTGTTTTTAGTAATTGTTTATTTTTAGATACTAAATATTTTCCATAAAAAAAAAATCTTGGTCTAATGAATCAACAAGTGATGGTTAAAAAGAAATTGCATAAAGTTGAGAAAGAAAAATTAAATCATAAAATATTTTCTGAATTTGTTTTTTTTTCCATGTGTAATCCCCATGATGACTTCTGATTCATAGCACAAGTTGAAAGTCGTTTCATGTACTTTGATCTCCAAAAATATTCATTTAGTTATGGATCACAATTTTTTTTAAAGATCAATCAAGTTTAAGAATTTTCATATCTACTTCATCAATGGTGTAAATGTACTTCTTCTTGGAAACCATGTAACCAAAACAAATACATGCATAGTCTTTGAATGAAATGTAATTGACCTGAGGACCAAGAATCCTGTTAATTTATTACAGTTGTAAAGTTCATAGTCAAAACCTTCAACTACTTTCACAAGTGTCACTGTCTTGAACAATGATGAAATGATAAGGTTTAAAGAACGACCTTCCGCATTTCCAAGAAATCGAGGTTTCTTAATGTTGGGATCACAATGTTAGTTCGTCTTTCAACATAAAATAAGAGCTTTGAAAATTGCTTGGCCTATTAACGGATTTTTTTTAGTTTAGTTTGTTAATTATTTTTAATAATATAAGTTTTGCTTTAAATTTAGATTGGTTAAATTTCTAATTCTTTAAGTTTTCGAGAGGGTATTATAAATATAGTTGGTTTTAGTTATAAGTATTTGCTTAGATGAGTTAATTAAACGTTGTTACAAAGTAGTTCATAGATTATCATTTATAAGCTTTATAAATAGAACATTTCATTTTACATTATTTTTTCAATTAATTCAATATATTTTTTACATGAATTCTATAGAGTATCAATATTCCCTCATTTTCATTGTATTGAATTGTGAGATGTTTAAGAGAAGTACATGTGTTGAAATAATTTTCATATAGTGTTGTTGTTTTATTGCTGTTTTTTTTCTCATTTTTGGAGTTTTCACGTTATATTATTGCATTTTGATTGTGTTATTTAAATTTCTCTATGTTTATTTTTCTCAATATCTAATATTCTCAAGTGTGAATCTCTCACATCCTATATGTGCACTATAGTTATTGAAGGTGCAAACACGAGAAAGGGGTCGAATTGTATTTGCCAAAGTTGATAACTTTTTGATAAAGCATCTGACCCTCTAAGCTAGTCTTCCCAAACAGTATTTTATTTTGGAGACTGTCGTTGTATTGAGTTGTGAAATGTTTGAGAGAAGTTCATGCGTTGAAATAATTTTCACATAGTGTTATTATTTTATTGCTGTTTTTTCTCCAATTTTGGAGTTTTCACGTTATATTATTGTATTTTGATTGTGTTATTTAAATTTCTCTATGTTTGTTTTTCTCAATATATTATATTCTCAAGTGTGAATCTCTCACATCCTATATGTGTACTATAGTTATTGAAGTTGCAAACACGAGAAAAGGGGTCGAATTGTATTTGTCAAAGTTGATAACTTTTTGATAAAGCACTTGACTCTCTAAGTTAGTCTTCCCAAACAGTCTAACAACCCCAGACTTTTGAGGAACTAACCATCTTGATCCTACAAGCCAAATCTTCTCCTAACAACCTGATAACTCCATATTGAGTAATGAACTAAATCACTATTGAGTTGGATACAAAAGATTCAAACTTAAAGTGTTTGCTTCTAACAAATCTGATAATAATAACTCTCATACTCTAAGAAAAGAACACTTAGAGAATATTTCTCATTCGAACAAGTGTTGCTCTCTTTGAACTCTAAGACTACTATTTTCTACTTTTCGATGATTTTCTTCTTCAGCCTTGAGTATCTATTTATTGTTAAAATTAAGAGTTCAATTTAGTCCTTGTTTAATTATGAATTGTATTTTTTTTAGATTGCGTTTGTAAATTCTTCAAATTGATTATATTCCTATTTTGTTTATATTAAGATTGTAAATTCTTCAGATTGATTATGTTCATATTTTATTTAGATTGTGTTTGTAAATTCTTCATATTGATTCTATTCATATTTTGTTGTAGATAAATCTTGGTCAAATATTCTTCAAATCTTCTACAAATCTTGACCATATATGCTTTCATACTTTTTGAAGTCAAATATATTATTCTCTTAAAATACTTTTGTCATCATGAAAACTCTAAGTATAAAATCAATTTTGTTCCAACCGTTATTACCATTGAGACGCGCCTCTTGATTACACCGTTGGAAAGACTTTTGACACAAGGATCCAATACACTAGGATCCACTTATGCTCTCCCACCAAGCCAAACTAGATCTCCAATACCATTTGTCGGGACTTCGAGGGCACATGAACAACAACACATCAAATGCTCCAATACCACAATAGACTTTGATACCATAATTAAATTTGATTATTTTGTGATATAGGTTACAAATATTATGATGACATTTAAACTATTTTTTAGTAGGATTTTATCTAGACTATTATCGAATGATGCAGCCTTACCCTAGAACTTTTGAGCAGCGGCGGATCTTCTTAGGAGCGGGCAGGTGCCACGACACCCCCTATATTTTTAATTTATATATATATATATATATATAATAACTAATGATATATTATCAAAATTATAGTGATAAATTATTAAAATATCTTTAAACTCTATAGTTAGTTTTTGAGTAATTTTTGTCCCTCTTTTCCACCTATGATCCTCTTTTATATTTGCTTTCTACTCTCTCTTAAAATTTATACTACTAAAATATAATAAAATTAATACAACAACATATATATGTAAAGTATGTGATAGAGAACAATAAACTAACTCATCTCGAACCAACAAAGATTTTTTCAAGAAATTTTTTGTATGAATTTGTGATATTCTAAATAAAAAATTATATGACTTTTAAAAACACGGCTCCCCCAAATAAACTCGGCTCCCCCAAATATTTTGTGCAAGATCCGCCACTGCTTTTGAGGCAACCCATTCTCTTTTATCATACTTCTATTCATATCTAGAATGGCTCTATTCCTTCTTTCAGTCAGGTCATTGGGTTGAGGTTTGTAAGGAGCTGTTGCCTCATGTTTAATTCTATTCTTGACACAAAACTCCTTGAATTCATGTGAAGTAAACTCTCCTAATTCATATGTTCTTAGTACCTTGCACAGCTTATCCACTTTAAACTTGAAGTTCTTGAATATGTCCAATGCTTCATCTTTGGTTTTAATCAAATAAATCTATAACATTCTACTCAATTCATCATTAAAGATTATGAAGCATTTATTACCTCCTAATGATGGCACCTCAAATGGTCACATATGTCACTATAAACCACTTCAAGAAAGTTTTTCGCTCTTGCTTTCACTTGTGATTTAAAGGAATTCCTTGATTGTTTTCCCACCATACACACTTCACACACCTTCTTAGGAACATCAATCATAAGAATGTCACTGATCATCTTCATTGTTCCTAGTTGCTGCAAGCTCTTGAAGTTCATATGACCAAACCTTGCATGCCACAACCAGTCCTCATCACCTGAATTTATTGCCTTCCATTATTGGATATATGCAGCTTGTATGTTAATGACAAAGGTTCTGTTCTTTGAGATATGAGCCTTTAGTATCATCTTCTTTTGCCCATCGTACATTTCTAAGGCACCATCCTTCATAATCACCTGAAATCCTTTCTGAATCAGCTGTCCTATGCTCAGCAAATTGCTTTTCATTCGTGGCACATACAACACATTTTCAATCACCACAATTTTTCCATTTCTTCTCTTTATCACCATCACTACAAGAAAACATGAATTTTGTGAGGGCCAAAAACTCTGACAAAGGGGAAAAAAACAGCCACAAAGAAGCTGGTCACAAAATTTTGTGAGGGCTTTTGCAGCCACAAAGTTTCTGTAACAGGTTGGCATTTGTGAGGGCTTTTACAGCCACAAAAGTCTGTCTTTGTGAGGGCATAGGCCGCCACAAAGGACAGGCTGAATTTGCTTGATTGGACCTTTGTGAGGGCATAGGCCGCCACAAAGGACATACTGAATATGCCGGACCTTTGTGAGGGCTTTTGGCCGCCACAAATGCCAACGTAATTAAAAAATAATATATTTTGTGAGGGCTTAGGCCGCCACAAAATAATTCGTATTTAATAAATTAATTTTTAAATTCAAAATTAATAGTTTATTATAATATTATATATAATAAATTAATATAAATATAATTTTAAAATTTAAATTATAATTAAATTTAAAATATAATATAATTATAAATTAAATTTAATATATAATAAACTAATCTTAATATAATTAAAAATTTAAAATAAACTATTTAAATTAAAATTAAAGATTAATAATTAAATTAATCATTAATTTAAATAATAAAATATTAATAATAAAATATTTAAATTAATAATAAATGAAGCTTAAGAGTAATTTTGTGTAGAGAGAAGGAGGAGAGAATATTTAAAATGAGGTTTTAGAGAGAAGTTGGATGTGAAAAAATTAAGGAGGAGGGGAGAAAAATATATATAGTGTTACCTTGAGCATTTGTGGCGGCCAAAAGCGGCTACAAATGCCAGTTGGATTGTACATTCCTTTGTGGCGACCTTTGCAGCCACAAATTCCACTGGTCACGTCACTCCTTTGTGACGGATTTGGCCCTCACAAAGTGCATTTTTTGTGGCTGTAAAAGTCCTCACAAACTCCTTAAATATTTAACAGGATTTTGTGTGATTTTGTGAGGGCTTAGGCAGCCACAAAATCCAGTTAAATATTTAAAAATTTGTGATACTCCTCACCACAACCAGTCATTTGATTGGTGATACTCCTCAATCTTGAGATCAAATCAGACACCTTTTCTTGCTCTTCCATCTGCAACAACTTGAACTGTCTTTGTAAGGTATGCAATTTCACTTTCTTGACCTTGGTTCCTCCAGAATAAAACTTCCCAAGAATGTCCCAAGATTCTTTTGCACTTCTCGCATCAGAAATTTTGTTAAAGTTGGTTGTGTCAAGGCATTGATGAAGAATAAAGGTGGTACTGAAATCTTCTTGCTTTTTTTAAAATTCGACCTATGCTTCTATGTTGGATTGGCTCTCAGATTTTCAAAACCTTTTTCTATGATTTTTAACACTTCTTGAAATCCAAACAATGCTCGAATCTGCACTCTCTATCTTTCCAAATCATTTCCATCAAAATGTGGCATGTGGTCCGGAAAATTTCCATTGTTTGCACTTGAAATTATCCTCACTTCACTTGTGTTTGATCCTCATACTTCACTCGTATTTATCACTCTTTAATTTGGATCAATGAACCTAACTCTGGATACCAATTGTTAGCTTTCAAGCTATTTATTCAAGTGCAAGAAGATAAAAAAGTAGCATAACATATTAGTTGTAAGACTTGTTTATTGAATGAATGAAGTGTGTTGTTTATACATAGTTCATTTTAATTGTCATCTAACTATCTAACTAACTAATCAAATAATTAATTAGTTAGTGATTATATGAAATCAATGTTTAACTTTAATTACAAACTTTCTAATACCAAGAATGTTCTTGGTTTATTCTGATCAATCTAGTTTTATAAGATTCTTGATTTCTAACAAATTATTCATAAATTTATTGATTACTCTTCACAAAATAAAAAATAAAAATAAAAACACCAACTTACATTAATTGACCCATGAGAGTTGAATTTAGTAGAAGGGGAGATTCTCACAACATAGTGAATTAGAGTTCAAATTGTCATTAAGAAAGTGTTTGACACAAATCATATATGATTACCTCTAATTGAGAAAATCAATAAAAAAAATGAACTCACTGACAACTTTAAAGAATGAAAATATATGTTATTGGATTTCATAACAAATTAATAAATAAATAAAACTTATATTAGAACAATTACTATAGATACTCATACATAATTAATTTATTGATTTAGTGTATGTTTGAATTGATTTTGAATTGATTTTGATATGTCTGATTGTCTTCTAAGTAAAATTAATTTTACTTTTTAAATTAATATTATTTAAAGTTAAAATTTAAAAAAATTTGTCTAAAACTAAATTTTAATTTTGAATTTATTATTTAATTCATTTTTATATGAATTAATTTAAACATAAATTATCTTATCGTAAACTCATTTTTAGTCGAAATTAATTTTACAGAATTATTTTATTCAAAATAATTTTTTTTATAAGATCAAATTTTATCACTATAAAACTAAACACGAAATAAATAATATTCTAATTTTATATATGTTTCGTATAGATTTTGCATTCTAGTATGGAGAATCGTTGTCCGTAGCATCCCACTACATAGAGGGTTGTTAGGCCCACAGGTATTTGGTAAGTGATGTTTTTTTAAGAACAAAGTCAAACTTAATTGTGGGTTAATTTGTTTTAATCCGTTCTTTAAACATAAACTATATTTGGATTTTTAATGAACTATAAAAAAAGCCACTAGTTTCATGTCCAGAATGTTTTAGATTTTGGATTTTTTTAATACTTTTATGGTATGACATTGCAAGTTTATAAAGTGTTGAATATGAAGTGAGTGTTGACAATTGATGTGGGTGGAGATTTTAATTTAGCCGATGAACATAAAATATGGAGCACGCGCACTTTATTGTCTGCCCCAATACAAAGTCAAAAGATTATATTATATTATTTGGTTTCAAAATATAAACAAAAATATGTAGATATTATTCAAATTTGGACTGCATATATTAATTTTGTTATGAAATAAAGCATAAAATAGTAAAATATAGAAGAATTAAGATAAGAGAATAACAGAGAAAATTATAGTATTACATTATATTCTTCAAAGTGTTTCATGTGATGATTTTTATTTCTAGAAAAAAAAAAATTCAGTGCAAAAAGATATTAGTGAAGGAAAAAAAATGCAATATCAATTTTGTGAGAAATTGTTTTATTAAAAAATTTATAAAAAAAATTCAATGAAACTAAACTACGGTGACAAAACCAAATGTCTCTCACATCCTATATATTTCTCTCGTGTTGATAATTATATCTGAATAAATAAATACTAATCAATTGTTTATACTAGTTGGTCAAAACGATTACTTAGTGGTGACTTCTAGAAAATTTGTTTAATCCCTTTATTAATAGTGAATATGATGTTATCGCATATAATCGTTACAATGATCTTTTTAGAAAAAAATCCACAAGTTTATGGTTTTGGTAGAATCAAAGACATCAACTTACTGCATGCAATGCTAAAAATTTCATATGATTGAATTATATTATTGTCAAGTTTTGTTTTCTATATTGTCGTGAAATTGACTACACTACCTTATATATGCCTCCAATATCACATATAAACAAATATCTTGTTTGTGTTCTAATACTATAACAATTAAATAAATAACTTGTATATCTAAGATAACAAAGTATATGCATGACTTTGTTCCAATGTCTTAGTGTGGGTGAAGAATTATATCTATTTTTGATAGATTAACAATAATTAATATATTAAAATATGTACAATTAGCAAAGTATATTATTGTCTCTAAATTAAACTAAAATATAGTACCTTTATTTTAATCCTAAAATGTATTAAAAAGAAAAGCAAAAACAAAATTTGGGGACATAATATTACCTAGGAAAAGAAAAAAATACTAAACATGTTCCTCAAATCATGCCGTTTTTCTAGCCCTTGATCAAAAGTTATATCATGTAAGTTTCTTCTGCATAAATACTCTTAGGATATAAATTATTGTCAATAACAATAACATTTGGATACATCATACTTGAGACTACAACCTTTGAGTGTAAATAAACATCCAAATTAGGGAAATTTTGATGATTTTGAATATCGTTCTCCTCTAACAATGTATCACTCAAAGAACCAATAATTCACATATCTAAATATTGATGATTCTCTCGAAGATGATATATGTTGGTTGAATTAGATAAGCTTGAACCAATGACTTCGTGAATTACATTTTTAGGACTCAATGTAGTCTAGACGTCATATTCCTAAAGTGTTTGGATTGATTTTTGAATCTCCAAAATCAACTGAATCTAAGTCAGAAGTTTCTTCATAATTTTTATTATAAGTTTTCCCTGATTGGAGGGAGATTCTTGAATAAAACTTGTGTCTCCCAATTCAACATTGGATATATGATCACATAATGGAGAATTAACATTACTCTTTTTTTTCTTTCTAGTGTCTAAATTGTTCAGAGAAGTGTTTCAGGGACATACTTCTTAACCAATTTATTTACTGTGCACCATCTTCAACATATTGAGCTTTTCCAGGACCATTATAATATTTTTGATGATTATCTATGGAATGTCCTACATCCTAACAAGAATCACAAAACAATGATAATGTTTTATAATTAATGTAAACAAAAATTAAATCAAGAATATAATCTCTCAGCTCATGGATCATATCCAAACCAACCAATACTCGAGCAAAATGACCAAATGTTTTTGAGTTAGTCGCTTCATCTAGAAAAAAGGGTGTTGATACCTAAAACAACCGTAAAGATGATATTTGGTCTCCCATATTCCCGAGGCATATTGTGGTTACGAATCCAACATTGAGCCTTTGATTTTCTTGCCAAATCCAAATTGAAATATTTGGTTCAAAAGAAAATACAAAGAAGAAAGTTTAAATTTCAAAATTCAAATTGTTCAAACACTTCGCGAATTCTCTAGAGAAGAAAAAGAGAACTCATAAAATCCTTTCCTGAAGGGGTCAATCTACTATGAATCAAACAGATTCCATACTTTTAAAAGCTTTTAATGTTAAACTGACAATGTGATTGATGTATCACCTTTATACATGGTGACTCTACCATGAATCTTATTCTTGAAACTCGTCAAACCTAATTTGTACTTATCTTCTAGAAGTATGAAAACGAGTGTCAACCCTTTGATACAAAGTTTTTTAATTAACTTAAAAGGATATTGTATGAATTCTTGTGACCTTGTGCAAAATATTTGAATAGGTGTTGCTGAGTGCTAAGAGACACAACTGCATTGGTTGGAGGAATCCCCTTTGTAGGCATTGAGTCGCAAAGAACAGACTATGGGAATGGTTGACACTAGACATCCATTAGATACAACAAAAACATGAGATACCCACAAACCAAATTAACAAACCCGACCCATAACCCACAATTCCTAATAAGAGAAGGCATAAAAACCAAATTAGAGAATGAGAAGAGCATTTGTAATTTACAAAAAACATTATTCTTTGGATACTTAATTGTGATCTCAATATTTTTCCTACATATTTAATCTCAAAATCTTTTCTTTTATCAAACATATTTCGAAAGCTCTTCAAGAGTTCTAATAATGTTTATATGGTCAACATAAATATTAATTATAACAAATTCATTTTCAAAATATTTTCAAAATAATGGACAAATGATGTCATACTCATATCTCTCATTTGAAAATATTCACTAAAAATATTGTACAACATGTATAGATTGTTTGATACATAAACGGGCATATTCATTTTGATTAAATTGTTTTTTCAAGAGTCTGAATTGTATATATAACGAAATTTAAATTCTTCAAGGGGCTTCACATAATCACCTCTACGAGGTGAGTCTTACAAATATGTTGTAACCAATCTTTCATATATAAATTTAGCATTTCATATGCTACTAAACTTAACAATTTATAAAAAAGTTCTAAAATTCACTTCAAGTAAATATATGTCTTCAAAACCACTGGTCGACTTTTACCAATACTCTTGAACAACAAATGAAGCATGTTATATCAATATTTTGTTACTATCATTTTTTGTTGCGTGAAAAGTTAGTCATAATTAATTTGCTTTACATATTCAAGTGTGAGGAATTCATGTTAAAAAACTTTTTATTTTACATAGAGAGTTTAATTCTACATCAATTATTGCTTTCAACTTGGTTAATAATGTATTTATCAATAATCCTTAATAGATTTTGATTATTGATCTTCATTATTAAGTATCATATATAGTGTTATATTTCATATACAAAAACATCATTAATGTTGAGTTCATTTCAGTTTCAATGCATTCCATTCAAGAAGAAGAAGGAGGAAAGCAGAGGAAGATAAATTATTCATTGTCATCCTAAGCCATCGAAATAGATAAAAACACATAATTAATTTTAACGTGTTTTTTATCTATAACCTTTGAAGCATTGAATAATTATGTACATATTTTTAACTATAACTTGTTAAGCCTTAAAATTGATTAAGTATTTCTCAATTTTTTATTTTTAGTTATCTTACATTTTTTTTTAAGAAAAGTTGTTTAAATAATATTTACATTATAATTGAAATAAAAATTAAAAATAAAATATGAAGAAAAAAAAAAGTGGATTATATATGATACCTAATTATAATAATAATAGAAAAAAAACATTGTTTGAATATAACAACATACCTACTCAATCTCTGAAATATTTACGGGTGCTTTGTTACTTTTAATCTTTTATATATTATTATTATTATGTATGAAATATGGACCTCTATAAAGGGTTCATAGGTGGACTATTATCATTTTTAAGTAAATTTTAATAAAATATTATATTTTTTTTATTATTATATTTATAATTTTTATTATTTTATTAAAAATTGTAAAGGTCTATATCTAGACTTCACTACGCCAAAAATTACATTTTATAGTGCATTTTTTATAACACTTATTAAATACAAGCGATGTTGTAAATATATTTTAAAAATAACGGAAGATACAACAACGCTTTTTTGACAAGCACTGTAAAAAAAACACTATTGTAGGGTCATATAGGGTCACATAGCGCTTGCACATAATGTTTACAAGGCTTTTACAGCGCTTTTTACAAAAGCACTGTAAAATGAAGCGCCCTCACATAACGTTTTACAGCACTTTTGGAGCGCTTTAAACACAAGCGTTTTAAAATATAATACTCCCACCTTATGTTACATAGCTTTTAAAGCGTTGTAAAAGACTTGCACTTTCACATAATTAAATGACCTATTAGAGCGCTTTTTATACAAGCGCTGTAAAAGACTTGTGCTTTCACATAATTAAAGAACCTATTAGAGCGCTTATTACACAAACGATATAAAACCATTCACTTTAAATAAAAATCATTTACTTTAAATAAATAAAATAAAATTTAAAACAAATTTACGAACCCTTATCTCCTCTACTCTGGGAACCCTCCTCTCCACTACGTATTGTGTGACCATCTATTGCTCCTCCTTTATAAAAAATTGGATACGTTGTCTCAGGTACTGTATTTATTCATTTGTTGTTGTCACTAAAATTAATAAATTGTTACATAATAAATCATATAAAATCTATTCTTTTTTGAAATTTGTTGATCTGTTTTGTTTTGAAATCAGACTTGGACCTTGGTTTCTATTTTCCAATATTAGATATGTGTACTATATATTATTATAATGTTATCAGTAGCTTATTATTTATGTAACTACATTTATATAGGTCATATAATATTGACCGAAAATGGATGTCTGCCAATCAATTTTCAAAAGAGTATGAAAATGGAGTGATGTAGTGTGTTGAGTTTGCAGTAAAGAATACAAAAGATTCAAATAGAGTCGTTTGTCCTTGTTTAAAATATTATTTTGGAAAATACGTTAAAGTAGATGAATTGGAAGGATATTTAGTATGGCATGGAATTGATCAAAGCTATACATGTTGGATAAGACATGGTGAGAAAAAAAAATTAATTTTGAGAATTATTCGACATATGTTTTAATTGATTTCGACACAGATACATATAAGTCAGACCGAGTTGAGGAGATTGCAAAAGCAGTTGAAGAAGATCTTCGGGATTTTTCTAAGGAGGTTTTTTATAGCGCTTTTGCAACAAGCGTTGTAAAAGACTTTTAAAAATACAACCTTGTTACATAAGAAAACAAAGAGGTCTTTTAAAGCGCTTGTGGACAAGTGCCGTAAAAGGCTTCTAAAAAATAAAATAATGAGGACTTTTACAGCGCTTGTGGACAAGCGCTGTAAAAGGCTTCTAAAAAAGTGTTGTAATAGGATTTTAAAAAATAAAATAAAGAGGTTTTTTACAGCACTCTTTCAAAAAAGCACTGTAACAGGGTTTTATATATAACTGAAAACCGTTTCAGTTTCCTCTTTATTACGTAAACTTCACTTCACTAGTGTCCTCCTCCTATTCATTGTTCTTCTCATTGCGAATCCTATCATCTATGTTATTATCTCATTGCGAACCATATTGCCACTATCATCTTCATTACTAACCATCTCCTTTTGTGTTATTATCCCTACGAAACCTCTCTTCTCATTGAAATATGTAACCCTCATTACGTATTTCTGCGAACCATACTCTGTCTGTTCGTATTTCTGCGCATTCTCGGTGTTCCTTCTCCTACGAACCCTACGTATTTCTTCTCATTATTCAGGTATTGTATTTATTAATTTTTTGTTCTCATTATAATGCTACGTACTTAGACTACTGCATGTTGAACTTATAATGCTACGTACTTAGACTACTGCATGTTGAACTTGTTGAAGTTATACTGAACTGCATGTTGAACTTGTTGTAGATAAATGGATACCAACAAGGATTTAGATCGTCAAAATGAGGAAGTTGTCAGCACTAAGACTTATGAAAATGAAGTCAAACATGGTGCAACCATCATGCAAAATGTCATAAAAACAAAGAGTAGTGGCATAAAATTTGAGGTATATTATACATTGTTTGATGTTTATTTTTTATCTTTTTTGAAAGCATGTACTTACTATATGAGTTTATTAGGTTGGATGAAATGAGAGTGGTCAGCCAATTGACCCCAACAGTTCTATGTTTGTAAGTTATATTGGGGCTGTTGTTTATCATAATATCCCTATCACAATTAATGATTGGAGAGATAAGGCGTTGAAGGATGCGAAAGATATATTGCGGATTGATATACAAGTAACTTTTTTTATCATCTTTTTTGTTAGTTATAATTTTTTCCATTGAGATAGTTTACTTAAACTATATCTTTATTTCGTTTGCTGACTGCTTTTGTTGTTGACGAGGTGAGAAAGGCTTACGTGTTAAGAGTTGCCGGGAAAATACACTAGGGTTTTACATTTCACCTCTCAAATTGTTATATAAATGATCGTGAAGGAAATATGATTGCTGATGCTCCAAAAATATATAAACATTATATATCAAATGAAGAATGGATCGCATTTGTAGCAAAACATTCAGATCCCGCGTTTGTGGTAAGTGATTAATTTATTAGCATTTGTATTTTATTATTCATATTCATAGAATATTTTAAATTTTTACATGATTGTTATTTTTTTTATATAGAATATAAATAAGGCAAATCGCGAGAAGACAAAAAATCCGACGCACCTATACAAAGAATCCCGTATGGGATATGCACGTCTAGAGCAAAAACTTATAAGTAATTAAACATCACTTTTATATAATGTGGTACATTATAAACTATAGTTTCTAACTAATATTTGTTTATGATCTTAACGAATAGCTACAAAAAACCAAATCCGATAAACCGTTGGATCGTCATATCTTGTGGAAGGAAGTTCGTGTAAATACAGATGGAATGGTTGATAACGAAAATGTTCAAAAAGTAATAGAACTTTGTGTAACTATATTATCACTTTAATATTGTATTTTAAAAATGATATTGAACTTATCTTTTTAATCCTATGTGTATCTTAGGAGAATCTCGAATAAAGTTTGGAAAATCAAGAGGACAACAAAGCTAGTTGCAGGGATATTCTCCGTAAAGTGTTTAATGTTCCTGAATAATTCGATCGTGTGAGGGGAAAATGATTTGGCGTAACTCCTAAAAGCTATTTTTCACAAGAGAAGCGCCAAAATCTATCTAATGAGGAAGTATTAGAGAAGCTCATATTCCTATCAAAGCAAGTGGCACCCTTGGTGAAGACAAATAAAGACAAGCAACTTCTGGATCAACTCCAACATGAAATACAAATGGAGAGTGAAAACGCGAGTTGCAACATTGGTCTCAAAAGTCTTCCTGGGTAATTAATTACTTAATAAAATAAGAAATTCATTCAATCTAATTGTTTCACATACTTATGTATTAACCATTGATTTAGGGTGTCACTCCTTGCGTGTTGTATTTATCCTCCCCTACTCATCGCAAGGTCGGAAAAGAAACATTTGTACAATATTTTGGGAGAAGTATTGCACAACACACCGATCCATGAGGGTCATGTCAAAGTATCACCAATTATTGCTTTGGAACAAAATGCACCATTGCCTATATCGGACAATGATGCAGATATAAAGTATTTGGGCGAAGCAATTGGTAGTTACGAGGCATGACCCATACATCTTGTTGTCGTTGATAAGGTATGTTTAATTAAATTAAATGTATGTTTAATTGATATGTATATTTAATTGCACAATATATGATTATGATTGATTATATTTAATTGCTGATATTTTTCCGCTGTTAACTGTAATTTCACATTTAAGATTCAGACAAAGTCTAAAGGGAATGATAAGAAGATCCCCATAAACGAGTCAGTCACATCGCCGGAAAAGGTTTGTCACATTTATTTTGTAAGGTTTATCATTTTTTCAGATTCAATAAACTAATTAACCTAATTTTTTCAAATTCAATCCAATAAACCACTCGCACAGCAAACCAGCTGCCAGAATAAACCAGTTTTCGCACTACAACTGGATGTTCGTGGTAAAAATAAAGCCGACAAACTTCAAAAATTGGAGGGTAACAAAGTTGGCAAACTTCAAAAGCTGGAGAGTAATAAAGCTGCCATAGTTGCTTCTCAAAAACTGGATCAGGGAAAATCAGTTGTTGCTCCTGCTCCTAAAATAAGTCAGCCATGTCTTGCTCGATATGGGTCGTGTCTTGACATACATGTAAAAACAAATATGGGCAGTAACAACGATTCACACATCATAAGCATAAATAAAGCTATATTCATAGATGAGTATAAAAAACTACGTGAAAAAAAGCACATATTCGAACTTCTCAACCATAAGGAGTTGAGTGCTACTGTCATCAGCTTATACATTAGCTAAAAATTACTTTTAATTGCATTTATTGATAATTAATTGAATTTATTGGTAACTAATCTAATTTGAAATTTTCATTGAAGGTTTTTGTTTGAGAAATTGGTGTGCACGCAAAGATTGTCAAATAGATTTTCATTATTGTCTCTACATAAGCTTTCAATGTTTAAACTCGTTCTAGTAAATGAAAATAAATATGTTGTAAATATAACTGATTATTTTACTGCTAGTTGATGAAGGGTAACATTATATGTAATGAATACAAAGATACACCACAAAAAAGTCGTTGTAGTATAGTGGTAAGTATTCCCGCCTGTCACGCGGGTGACCCGGGTTCGATCCCCGGCAACGGCGTAATTTTTTGTTGCTTTTTCTGGGGTGTTTTTTTTCTTTCAATTTACAATACTCACCTCTTAAATAAAAGCATGCAAGGTTCTCTCCTTCCTTATTATAAACAAGTATATCCAATTGCTCGTAAATAAGTTAAAGTCAATAATTTTTTCTAATTTAATAAAAATATATATTTACAAAAATGTCTTTAATTAGTAAATTAAATATGAGTCAAATAAAAGATCTCTTATGCATTTTTTTTGACCTCTTCACTTGTCACTCTCTCTTTAGAACTACCCAACCTTGAAGTTTTGTTTGAATTGTACAATCAATAATATATAAAAATGGTTTCAACTAATGTAGTAGTGGTATTGGAAAATTATACAAAAGTTTATTGAAAGGGATAAGAAGCATGGTAAAATAAAAAATTGAAAAGTAGCAGAAATTACTTATAATAAGAAACAAAATAATATCCAAAAAAAAAGGTTTGATATTTTTATGATAGAGAATTAAAGAGAGTACAATAACACCAACAGCTAAACGCCTAGGATTTTTAATATATTTGATACTGCATTTCAATATAAAATCTTAAGACAATTAGTATATGAGTGAGTACTTTTACATATCTCATATTTTTCTAATCATATTTGATGTAGAATTAATTATGCATAATTGAATTTCAATAATCTTTATATAAAAAACGAGTCATTTAACAATAGTAGACTTTATCCTCTTTTAAATTTCTAACATTTTGATTATAACAAAGAATGGAGGGAATACCCAGCAGAAAGCACCAAAATGCAGAATATAAAAGGAATTTAAAGAAGAGAAAAGAAAAATCTAATGAGCCAAGTTTTCTTCAATATTCTTATGTATTTTTATTCCTTCACCAATTATGTGTGGTTTTTTCCTCTGGGCACAGTCAGCTCATAATCTTTTGAGGAAAATTTTAGTCTATACTCCTAGCATATACTTTTATTCCCCATTTCATTCAAGCTACTTATTTTATCACTTTTTTTAATGAAAAAAAGCAAAAAAATAATTGTTCTACCCATCATCTTTAATTATGTTCTAGAAAATTTAAAATTTGGATTTTTGAAATACAAATGTGTATAGAAAAATTTAAATTTTTGCAAAATATAACTATGTTTCGTAAATTTATTTTATACACACAACTTTATAATGTTTATGTTTTGATTTTTTTTAATTTACTGAAAAACTTTTCAAAAAATTTCCAATTTTACAATTTATATTTAAAAAAATAGTTGTGTTTCAAAAAATTCAAATTGTAAATTATTTTAGAGTACTTTTATGTTTCAAAAAATTTAAATTAAATTTTTTAATACACACTTTAACATTGTGGTTTTTTTAAAAAAATATACAGAGAATTTTCGTATTCTGGTTCAATTTTTTTAATAAAAATTTTGATTTTTTGTTTTTCTTTAAAAAAATAAAATTTCTATTAAATTATGGAAATAGAAGTATAAAGTATCCAATATAGGGTAAAAATTTATCTTTTGTGACATTAAGCTTCTTCTTATTTTTCTTGAGCCCGAGTTTTTTTTATGGGTTGATAAGTGCTATTTAGAATTTTAAATCTATGATTTTTATCTTTCAATTTTGGGTTTTGTACTATCTACTTCCACTTGTCCCTCCCACTCCCATCTTCATCGAAAATATTATTAGAAAAAATTTCCAAAAAAAATCTCATTTAAATTGTCTAAATCACATATTTATAAACATTTGAAATCTTCGAAAACTAAAAGTAAGATAAACTTCAAAATATTTTTGAAATATTAATTTTTCAAATTTTCGAAAGTTTCCATGAACATGAAACTTTCCAAATTTATTTTTTCCTAAAATTTTGAAACTTTCAAAAATTCCCATGAACGTAAAACTTTCAAAATGCAAAAACCTTCAAAATGCAGAAACCTTCCGAACTTTCTAACAATATAAAACTTTCGAAATATAAAATTCAGAAATAAAATTCAGAAACATAAAGTTTTTCAATTTCAAAACTTTAGTATTCATGAAAAGTTTTGAAATATATTTTTATTAGTACTAAATAGTAATAAATTAATAGCAATAAATTTATAATAATAAACTTATAGTAATAAATTAATAGTAATATATTTACAGAAATAAATTAATAGTAATATATTTACAGAAATATTTTGAAACTTTTAAATTTATCCAAAGTGTCGAAAGTTTCAAAGATCTTGAAAAATATCATTTCGAAACTTTGAAATTCATTAAAAGTTTCGAAATTGATTAAATTTTCTAGAAAATTAAATTTTAAAAGTTTCAAATTTAACAAAACTTTCGAAAATATCAAAAAACTAACTTTTTATCATTTTGAAAGTTTATAATTTTCGAATATTTATGATTTCATACAAAAAATGGCAAAATGTTCTTTAAGAAAAAATGGGAGGTGAGAGGTACAATCGAGAGTACGGTACAATTCTTTTCAATTTTTAATATTTCAGATTTTTTTATGAAGTTGATTTTTTTATGACAACATGAAAATAACTTATAAAATAAGAATTTACTTAGAAAATGTGATATATATTTTGATTAAATTAAAATTAGTTGTTAAGCAATACTACATTGATCACAAACTATATGATGCATGTCCTCATTATTTTGATCAACTTTTAATTTTGAATTAATTACAGTTTTCGTTATTTGGACTTTGAGCTATGTTCGATTATAGTCAATCTAGTTTTATAGCTACTTTAGTGTGTCTATTTTAAAAATTAATTAAATATAGTTTTATTATTATATATCTATCACAATTCTTTTAAAGTGTGTTTGGATGAAATTATTTTTTTAAAGAGAATTCAAATGTTTCATCGCTAAATATCTTATTTGGAATCAATTTAAAAAATTTTCCAAATTGAGATTTCGTGATATATTTTGTCAAAATTAAATTTAAAAAATTTTAAATACCACGTAAAAATTAAAAATTTTAAATTTTTTCTTAACTTTAATAAATATGAATCATAAAATAATTTTTATAATTTTTTCAAATTTATAATTTTAATTTTATATGTTTCAAAATTTGCATTAATTCCTATATATTTATCTTCTTTTTGCAAATTGATCCTTAAATTTTCAAACTAGTCTGTTAAAATTTGCAAAATAGTCCAGAAACTTTTCCCAAAATTCAGTTTTGGCCCAAATTTAATTTCATTTTTGCCTCAAAATTTTTAAAATTTATAATAATAGTCCAATTTTAATAGAACCATTGTTTCATCCAAACAACAATTTAGAAAGAAAAAAAAATTCAATTGAAATATTTTAATTGCCTAAAATTTTAATTTCTCTATAATTTCCAATTTCTCCATCTAAGCACACTCTTGATAATTGAGATTCAATGATGCATTTGACATGTAAATAAAATCAAAAGTTTAAAAGTAAAATATTTAATAAAATTTGAAGATTTTTCGACAATGCGGGATAATGGTTTCAAGAGAAGAAAATTGCAGATTGTATTTACTTATATATAGTTACAATGAGATTTTAATTACTGAATTTTAGGTGAAACAATATCTAAGACAATTTAATCAAATCAAATTGTGATTTTTTAATAGATTATCTAAATTAGAGAGTTGTTTACAAAAATGAAAAGGAGTTGAGTGACTTAATTGAAACAATTAAAAGAACCATTTAATCAAAATTGCTAAAATGAAGACTAGTCACGAAAGTAACACATAGCTCAAATAGATGGAGCACAATTGTAATTTAGCTTTTAATTTAAATAAATTATTAAAATCTACACCATTTAGTATACAAATATTATAATGTCAGAATTTGTTGATATTAGGTGTCAAATTTCACAAACTTACAATTTACTAACTCTTTGTAAAAGAAGAACTAATCAATTCAATCATTAATTTAAAAATGCACGTTAAGTACATCACACCTATAATTCATATAGAGTTGTTTACAAAAATAAAAAGGGGTTGATGGATTTAATTGAAACAATTACAAAAGCCATTTAATCAAAAATTCTAAAAAAAAAAAGGACAAGTAACGAAAATAACACCGCTCAAATAGATGGAGCACATTTGTAATTTAATCTTTAATTTAAATAAATTTATTAGAATCTACATAATTTAGTATACATATGTTATAATAGCAGAATATGTCGTGTCAAACTTCACATACTACAACCTCAATAACTCTTTTATAAAAGAAGAATTAAATCAATTAAATGGGTTATTTGAAAGTGTTTGTTAAGTAGAGCACACCTATAATTTTAGAGTTTTTAAATTATATGATATTAATCTTTCAACTTTATTTTTATGTTGTATGTTTGTAAATATTTGTATTGATAATTTTAATTTTAAATTAGTAAAATTAAAATTTCAATTTCTCTTAATTTTTTTAATAAATTCGTTTAATTTTTAAAAAGTTTTAAAAATAATCTAAAAAACATAATCTCTCAATCACTTTTTTTAAATAATTAAACAAAAGAAAATTCAAATAAAATATATATCTTAATTCAGATCATAAAATTATAAATTTATTATATAATTTTTTATATGATCAATAATAAAATTAATAATAAAATTTTAGATATTAAAATATCTATCAACAAATGATTGAAATGAGGTTGACCGAAAATAGTTAAACATTAAAATAATTTAAAGAAAAATTTAAAAACTGCATATTTTATATATGTTATATTATGTCAGTAGGTTACACATCCCAACTCTACTTTAATACATTTCCCAATTTAACAAAATGTAATAAGTCAAATTTATCTTATTTGAACAGAAACCAACAATGTTACCCCCACAAATTTGGACGGTCCAAATTACACCGACAAAAATACAGAATAGTCTTGAATTCAATTCCGAAAAAAAAAAAGTAAACAATATTATTTTGCAAATTATCAGACACTCCCTATTTAAAGCCTATTAAGCAAATGCTAATGAGTACTTTCAGAACAATTGTTAAGATAACAAATATAATAATTTTTTTATTGAAAAAAGTTGTGTAATCAACTTTAAAAGTTTAAAAATTGTGTTTTATTAGGTTAAACTTTTATTTTTGATTTCCTTAACCGGTGTCACTAGAAATGATTCACCCCAAATAGATGAGAGGTGAGAGTTTAGAGAGAAAAATACATTCCACTAGATGATATTTAATAAAAATAATTTAAATATTAATAACGACACGAATATCAATAAAATTGTTCTGGAATCTAGCAAAATCACCAAGAATAATAACAATAATGCTAACAAATATGAAGACAATGATGATAAAATTAAAACTGAATGAAAACTACTATCTCCTCATCACAACTACAAGAAGTTGTTTCTCACTTTGCAGCAGCAGAAACTTTGTTTGAAGAAGTATCTTCAGAAGAGTTGTTAATCTCATCCCAAGCTTCAATCCAAGTAACCATGGCATCAGCTAGTTTGACGAAATAAGGATCGATGGTGCCGAGTTTCTCCTTGACTTGCTTGGAGAGTTCAATGTAGCATTTCTGAACAGAGGTGCAATCTTTTGAAAGGGTTGCAGCTTGGAAAAATGGAATTATCTCTTCTTGCCAGAAGATACCTTTGTATTCCTTTTTCAGATTCACAAAAGGATTGCTTGCTTTGCTGTGCCATATGTATGGAAGTCCTGTTTTCACTCCTAATCCCAAATGGTCGCAGATAACCTGTTTAATTCATCAACGAAGCAGCGCGCATGAGTTCTTGGTCACAAACAATTGGGGAAAATGAAAATAATTATTAATTACAGTAACACTAATGGTTATTTTGCAACAGTCTCCGAAGAGATTTGAACCATGTTCCTCGCTCTTACTACTGAACTGACACCTCATGCGGCAGCATGTATGAGTTGTCAATCATGTTAGGTTAGGTGGAGTGGTGATTAAAAAGAATGCAACTAGCTAGGTGGATAATGGATTAATCTATTGAAATAATCATAGACTGAGAATGCAAACAAATTTAACACAGCTATGCAATCATATTTCAATTGTACAATGGTTTGAACTTTTAAGAAAATAATAGTGTAATAAACTGTCGATATGTAGTTATTAAACTAATCTTGAGGATTTGATTTCTAAATTATCAAGAATATGCTTGGGGGAGGGAACAAAGGGTCCCTCATTTTTTACACACAAAAAGAATTCTCAGAAATTGAAAGTAAAAAATGAAAAACTGTGCATAGGCATAGAGTGTAAAACCAAGTGTAATCAATAACATTCTGTTATTCAGTAAATAATAAAGAGGATAAAAACGATGAAACAAACATAACAAAAGACACTTCTTCTATAATAATTAGTTAAGAATATTTAGACTATAAATGAAAACAAAAGATAAACCGAAAGCCAACTAAATAATCACTTGAAAATTGGTAATAGAAATAGCAATTGATAACGATCATAAAGTAGTCCTTGACTCATTGATTTATGGGTTGATAATGCTACCGGAAAAGGGAGACATGATTTATGTACCTTTATGCACCAGCCAGCCCACATATCATCGTAACGTCCAATAGGCTGACCGTCACCCATGAGTCCAAAGTACATTGCAGGTCCAATCAGTTCGCGGTTGAACGCCAGATTCATACCGCACATGGGGAACAAAGTTCCTTTCGGAATGGTCATAACAGCATCAACATACCTGAAAAAATATACTCAATGAATAAGCAAATGAAGAATCTACACCCTAAAGCCTAACCACAGTGAAAGATCTAACTAAACTACATACCTAGTGTTCCTCTCATGAGGCTTGACAAGCTGTGTGGGAGCATCGTAATCGGGTATGTTGAGCCAAAGGCCGTGAGAAACGGCAGTAGGGACACCCTCACGAAGACTGAAAGGGTATCCACGGACAAAATCAGCACCTTCTCTATAAGGATCATAAAGGGTGTTGAAGAAAAATGGTGTGGATGGATTAAGGAGATTCTTAATGTGCTGCTCAAGTGCATTGATCTCATGGCCAGATGGGTCTTTTGCAACCTGCACATGGAAATGGAAAACATTGAGGAAATCATGTATACATTTCAAAAGATTGGTCTCAGAAAGAATCAACAGGCTGCTATTACTTAATAGTATCACTTCATCATAGATGTCAAAGAATTTGCTAGAGAAATAATCAAATCAGAGTCAACAATTCCATCATTAATTGAAAATGGAAAACTCAAACAATAAGATAAGAAAATTCACTTTCAATCTAACTGGAAATCACTTTGTGGACAAAAAAAATAACCACAATAGAAAAAGGAAAAGGTTTGACAGAAAAGACACAAGATTTGTTCACATTATTTGCCTCAATCATTGTCAAAAGCTTATGAAAAACAATACCCTGATGAATCTTAACAATCTGGATAGATCCAATGGTGTTTTAAATCATCAGATTCAGATTCATTTTCTTTTGGAAATCATTTCTTCTGTTTGAAAAACCTCATAAAATCCTAGTCTCCACTTGGAACACTTCGAATTCATGTTGTTATTTCAACAAAACAATTTCTCTTTCTTTTTCTTAATTAAACAATCAAATCCGACATAATTCAAATGTTTTCTAAATGCTCAACAATTTCCAAAGTCAAACAAACCAATCCTCAAATTCTAAAATATTTCAAACACAAATTTAATGCAAAAATAAAACCATTTCCTAAAGGTAGCCATTCCAAACTAACACACTCAATTAAAAAATCAAATCAAGCTATAAACTATCCACACCAACCTCAAACTCAATGACCAAAAAAGATTACACTTTTCTCTAAACAAATAATCCAGATCTAGCTCCAATTCAAATTCAAAACCAAAAAAAAAAAGTCAATTGAATTTCAATTCACAACCCATCAAAGAAAAGAAACCAAATCAATCAACTTGAAGTCAAAGTTACAAACTTTCCGATCCAATAAACAAAAGGGTATCCAGAAAGAAAAGACTTACAAAGCAATCATCATCAATGGTGTAAATATACTTCTTCTTAGAAACCATGTAACCAAAGCAACGACAAGCAGAATCCTTAAAAGAGATACAAGAAGCTTTAGGACCCAAGATCCTATTAATATCATTTCTATTATAAAGTTCATAATCAAAACCTTCAGGAACCTTAATAACCTTAGAAGGGTCACCATCTTGAACAATAATTAAATGATATTGTTCAAAAAAGGGTCTCCACATCTCTAAGAAATCAAGGTTACGAATCGTAGGAATAACAATGTCAAGTTCATCTTTCAAAAGGGGTACTGGTTTAGAAGAAGAAGACATTGTTAGTGTGAGAGTGTGTAGATTCAATTAGGAGCGGAAAGTGTGTGTGTTTCGGCACTGAGAATGTTAACGTTACTATATATAGACAAAAAAAATAAATGAAAAGGAAAATAAATGTGTTGTGGATTGGACTTAGCGTGTTTTGCTTGACCCGTTTGAATTGAATTGAATTGAACCCAAAAGTGTAACCGGTTTACGCTTTCTGTATCCAGCGGATACTGTTTAAGTGGACACGCATATCAAACGGGTCGGTGCTGTTCTATTTTTCTATTTTGAGATATTTGTTACTCATCGATGCATTATCAATATAGAATAAAATATCAAAAATAATATAATTAGGATTTATTAAATAATACATTTAAAAAGAAGTGAATTGATAATTTAAATAGTTAATTATTTGGAGATATTTTTTTTTATAAATTAATCAATTATTTTGGGATGAAGGAAATATTTGAGATATTATATATATATTTTTTGGTGTAATTTATGACATATTAAAAAAATGTGATTTTGTTATTTTATAATTTAATGTCGATTTATTACAACTTAATTTTGAAAATAATTATTTTTAGGAGTTTATTTTAATTTGTTATGAATTTTTATAAAAATAATTTTTTATCACTGTTTATTTTAAAAATTAGTTATAAAAAATGATTTCGTGAAAAACTACTCAAAACAGTTTTTTATTGGAAGTTGTTTTTAGATTATTTTTATATTATGATATTTTTCAACACCTATAATAAATAAATGAAAACTATGAAAAGTGATAATTTTTTTCTAAAATTAATTATTTTTAAAAATAATCCATAACAAACAAGCTTTTATATATTGTTTGATAACGATTTTTTAAAATGTTGAAGTTTTTTTATGTTTGTATATTGTAAAAAAAAATATTTTTTTAAATAATTAGTAACAAATAATTTTTGTGAAAAACTATCCAAAACAACTTCTCATTTGTAATAACTTTTTTGGACTAGCTTTTAGGTTATTTTCAGTAACTTTTTCTAATTAAATAGTTAAAACATATTTCAAAACAACACATTCATATTTTTGTAATAATTTAGAAATGGATTACACGAGTAGGAATTAGGACAAATACTTGGATGTAATATATACCTCTTTGCTTTTTTTATGTTGTTGATAAAAAAGTTATTTGTTTTTTTAGTTTTAAAGAGTCTACAAGTTAAATTCACACGCATTAATGTATTAAAAGAGATCACAAAAGTTTGAACTATTATTCTAATATATCAAATATTCATACATCACCTATATAATTACAGAGGAATATCTATTTGGTTTTTATCCAAATGAAAGCAATATGGTGGTCCAACATGAATGCTATATGATATGTTCGAAATATGCTATTATGAATAATATTTTTTCTATTAAACACTTTCTACGTAAAGAGAAAATATTGTCTTGTACGATTCTCCAATTTACTTTTTTTCACTAAACCAATTAACTTTATTTCTACATTTATTTGACTTTATTTTATTTAAGAATTCATAAAAAAAAAAATGATCCAAATTAAGATAGAAAGAAACATCAAGACACTATACTATAAATAAACTAATCACGTTTTAGTCACCATATATACTATATAAGTATTTTTCTATTTATATAAATGTCTATGAGATGCTACCTTTTTTCCTTAGTGGTAAAAGTTTAGTATGATAATTTAATAGACATAGTTCAGAATTCTGTAAAATAGTTATTAGTGTTATTTTGATTAATTATAATTTTCTTTTCTTCAACTTTTTTTCTATACAGAGATTACTGTATCAAGTATATATACGTTTCACATGTCAATGTCTAATAAATATATAATGAATAACCATATAAGAATAAATAATAATAAAAAATGGCCAAATTAATTGAAACTATCAAAACAAAATAAAGTTATAAAAATTCAATTAAATTAATATTATTAATTACTAAAGGATGAGAAACATGAATAAAGTGATTGATTATTAAATATAAATAAATAACGTGAAGAAAACATAAGATATAAAATTATTTTCTTGATTGAATGAGAAAATGGCCCACACATGGGTAACCACATCTCCTCACGATTAATTGAGAGTAGTGGGGAAGGAGACAAAATTAAATTCCATGTGTTTGGTCATGCTTGAGAAATGAGTTGCTGAACATGCATGGAATGTAAAGTCTTGCCAGGCTATGCCAGGGTAGATTACGGAATAAACAACCGAAGAGTTTTTGGTTTGTAAACTTTTGTATAAATTTCAACTAATCATAAATTTTTATTTAAATTTTAAAGTGAAATATTTTTATGATATAACGGTTGTGGTTAATGTAAAATGTTGGCACATATCAATTGAATTTTTTCTTTATACGTTTTGCATCTTTGAATGGAATAACCGTTAGCATTCAAGGATGTGTTTCTTAATTAGTCTTAAAACATGTTGGCATTTCTAACATAAGTTTTTGTGTTGACAAACATATATATTGTGATATGTGATATAAATGCGTGAGTTGTGTGATATCTTGATTTAAATTATGTTATGATAAGTTTATTTTGCCTGCCTTGTACAAATTCAAAAGTAAAATTTTGATTTGTTATATTTTACCAACAAAATACTCGTGTATATGTACATTTTGATTATTATATTAAATAAATAACTAATATATTCTGTAAAAAGATAAAAAAATATTAATTTTTTTTATATATTATTATTAATATATAAGATAAACAATTAAAATATAATTTATTTCTTTGGTTATATTTTATACAAAATTTTAATATCTATATAAAAATATTTTATTAAATAAATATTCATATAATATTTTGTATATAAAAAATTAATTTAATTTAATATAAAGTTCTCAAAATTTCATTCAACAATATAATATTATTGTCTATAAATCATGTATATTTTGTATAATTAATGGTTATTCTTGTATTACGTATTATACACTATAATATTATATTATGTTGTTGAATGAAATTTTGAGAACTTTATATTAATAACCAGTGATTATAATATACACTATATAGTATAAAATTTGAATTCTATTAATCAATAGTTATACACTATACAAAATTATTGTATCACTAAAATATTTAGTTGTAACAATAATTTTAATTTAAAAACAACTACTAAACAATGTATAGATACTAAACTAAAGTAATGTGATTAATCAAAATAAAATAAAATTAGATCCACTAAAATTTTCTAACATCCATAAGAAAATTATATAAATGTTCAAAATTTGTGATTTAAAAGTTCTGAATTATTAACTCTAATAACGTGATTATTAATTTTTACGTCAATTTACTTACAAATACAAAAATTGAATGTGTTCGTCATCAACCGGTCAAAATTACTACAAATATAACGAATAAAATCAATCAAATTTATATGGATTGATTTATTTCAATTTTATTTATATTTTTTTAATTCAAATAAAATTAATCTGATGATTTATGTGTTATTTTTATGTTTTTATTTTTAACTATGTGTAATTTGATATGCTTGTAAGATTTCGAGTTAACTTTCAATATAATTGAAATTTTATTTCAATTAATTTATAAATATATTTAATTTATTTTATATTTTATTTTATTTGTAATTTAATTTTTATTTTAGAATAAAATATTAAATTTTTATTGATAAAAAAATGTCACTAAGTGGTAGAATTAAGTTGTAGGTATAAAAAAATAATAGGTGTCATTAAAATATATAAAATGATAACTATTATGGGTATAACATCACAATTAGTGTTGAACAAAAAATAGAATCCATCCATTATATCTCGGCCCACAATAGGTGAAATGGATTGGGCACTGTGTCACTCGGGTCCAACTGGTAAAAATATAGGGTACGAGAGGGTAAACGCGGGTGGGTTCGGGGTTAGGTATTTGACAACTTATCTGTTCGAATATTATTTTACAATTTTTGATGTTGGGTTGGGTATTTACCATACACAATTCGGTCCAACCTAGTCCAAATTTTAACACATTTCCTCATTCTCTTTTCACTTTCACTCACTGAACACAACACTCTCACAACAAACCCAACTCCTCTCAAGTCTTGGCGGTGCCCACTCACACACACAACAACGTCAAACGACGATTTCTTCTCCAGGTTGATTTAGCTATTTTTGCATGATTAGGGTTTTGTTTTTCATCTCATTTTTTCCATCTTTGCTATAGATCTTTTGAACTATTTTTAATCACGATAATGCTTTGATGTTTTCAACCTTTGAATGTTTGGTTTTCACTAATATTTTTTTTCTTTATTTTACATATGCTAGTTCGTTGGTTTGGAATTGTTGATAATTAATAATTTCTAACCATTGTTCTTTATGTTTTTGGCTTGCGATTTGGAAAGAAGGATCAATGAGCGAGAAACAATAGCAAGCAAAGGGTGGTTGTAGAGCAAGAGCACTGTAAGATTGTTCTTCTATTTTTTTTCCTTCCAGTTTGATGCTTATATATTTTTTTATGCTTTTGTTTAATGTTTATACATATCTCTCAAATGTATGTTATACTTTTATGCATATAAATGAATGTTTTCTTTTTATGTTGGATTTGAAGTGTATGTTTCTTTAATAGGCGTATGCTTTATTTTTAACTTGTGGTTGAAGTTTATTCTTTTGTTTCAAATGTATGCTTCATTTTTAACTTATGTTTCAATTGTATTCTTTATTTTTAACTATAAAAATATGTTTTTTTCCCTTTCTAAATATAACTAACACTTCAGTTTTTCTTAAAGCATGCTTATGTTCTTTAAATATACTCTTGTCTAATATATCTTTTAAATGTATGATCTTTTTTTATACTTATAAATGAATGCTTTCTTTTTAACTTGTATATTTTATTTTTAAGTTGCGTTTAAAGTTTATATTTCTTTAATTTAAGTATATGATTTCTTTTTAACTTGTGTTTCATGTTTATGTTTTTTCTTCAAATTTTTGCTTCCTTTATATGCATTCTTTTAAATTTCTTTGTATGTTTTATTTTTAACTTATAAAAGTATACTTCTTTTGTCTAAATCTAACGAATGCTCTAGTTTTTCTTAATGCATGCTTCTATTTATTTGTAATGCTTCAATTTTTCTTAATGTATGCTTATGTTTCTTTCTTACACATTCTTTTAAATTTCTTTGAATGCTTTATTTTTAACTTGTAATGTTTGCTCACAAAGATATATGCTTTTAAATATCTAAATGTATTACATGAATGCTTATGTTTTTTCTTGATGCATGTATCTCAAATATACACTTATGTTTATCATATGCTTATTATTTTTCTTAATGCTTCTTTTTTTTCAATAGTATCCTACTTATGTTTAATGAGTATATTGTGTTAGTTACGCACTAGACATTGTAATGTAGTTACCTTCAGTGAGCTGAATAAGTCTAGTGTGTGTGAAACACACTAGACTTTTTTACTTTTAGTCACTTAAATAAGAATTTGTCACCCTTAAAGTTAAATTACAACTACTTATATAATAATAAATAGGTTTAATAGTAATTTTGATCTCTATTATTACCAATTCACATAATTGGTCACTATGTTTTAAAAGTCGACAGTTTTGGTCGTTCTCTCGGATTTTTGAACTAGAAAATGACAATTTGACACATTTTGAATGATGTGACATGCCCAATCGATTTAGCAAATCGATTGGATTCATTACAGGGGCTCTGTTTTTCACGAAATCGATTTGCCCAATCGATTTGGCAATACAGGGGCTCAAACCTTCATCAATCGATTTCCCCAATCGATTGATGTAAGTTCAAAGTTCAGTTTTCACTAAAAAATTTCAAGAAATCGATTTTCCCAATCGATTGGCCCAGTATAAATTCTTATTTTGAGTTAGATAATCAATTACATAATTGATTTATCAATGTTTTGGTTAGTTATGTATTACTTGATGGATTAAGACCTTTATTTTGATTTCATTATCATTTGGTAAGCATTGTATGAACTTTTAGCATATGGAAAACCTTTTAGGATGCATGCTAAGTTGAAAAGGGTATTTTGTGCATTTGAAAACTTAAATGTTATGTGTTAATTGTTAATTTCGGTTGGTGACCCTTTACAACTATTGTGGAAATCTGGGCTTTGCCCTCAGATGAGAGTCAGGACTATCCTATCGGTTCATACCCTGTGGATGGAGATATAGATGGAAAAACTTTTTCGCTGCTTATAAATTGAAATGACTTAAATATTTATCCAAAGGTATTTCCTTATTTATTTCTCTGTTTTATTTTACTTTCTTTTGGAAAAAAAAAAATACACCCTCGCTTTGAAAAACGGGGTGTTACAGGGCTAAAAAATTTGAATGTCTAAAAAGTGGTCCAAACCGTTTGAAACCACTTGTAAAATTTGTGACCTACAAAACCCGACCTCTTAGTTGGGTGAAATTGAGTCTATGTTAATCAACCGCAGTTTGAATCGGTTGGTGTTTTTGGGCCCAAATATGCCATAACTGGTTAATTGTCCAACCTTGATCATAATTTTGACCAATGGACTCAAAAACTATCCCTATAACCTATTATGATGATAAATTTCATGGGTATCGAGAATAACTGACCACCGAATAATATGTTCTTTTATGCACTATATCCACTCTTTTTCTCATTCTATCTACAAAAATTTTCCATCACTATAGGTTGAATTCCTTGCGGTGAAAGTAATCAATATAAATGACATAATTTTATTTTGGTCTACCACAACAATTTGATTATTTTGAAATAAATTCATCAAACACTTTTAATATAATAAATCCATCTAACACGTTGTATTTATATTAAATATATTATTTTCTCCCTTTCTCTCTTTTTCTATTAAATCACCAACATCTCACATTATTATTTCACCTTATTTCTTTCTCCTAGTGTAAAAAAATGTGTTTAGGTGTCCACCAAATATTTTCCTAATTAATTTATTTGTGAATGCTAACTTTTGAAAGTTTCTCACTTAAGAGAAGAAAAATAATGAGCGAAAGACAACCAAAAAAACCTGAAAATAGAAGAGTTATTAATATGGCATGTTCACATGGAGAGAAGTGGTCATAAAGAGAACGAGAATGGAAGAAAAACTTGGAGGTGGCTTTGGTATATGGGAAATAGCATTCGCAGGGAGACATAAGGAGTTTAGAGCAAACCATAGTAATTAGTAGGTTCATAACATATTTCTTCTCCAATAAAACACCATTTGCACATTTGGTGTTCAAAGCGGAAGAAGGAGAAGTTGATTTGTGGGACTCAATTATTTTAGTCATTATATGATCAAACTTCATCGACGTGATGCATATAATTTTTGCACTTTGCTATTAATAATATATTCTTCATACACGTTCATCTTATTAACAAGATTTGTAACAATGAAAAAATATATTGTTTTATAGTTTCTTAACTAGACATTTTATTCTTTTTCAATTCTCTACATAGAGATTGCAATTTAGATTTCTTGACCTTCTCAACTCCTTTATGTGACAACTTCAATATATCTTACCCTTCTTTAACCGTTTTGACATTTTTTATTTTATAAAAAATTAAGTGATCTATTTCTTAATTAATTTGTGTAATTGTCAATTGGTCCCTTCTCTAAGCAGTTTCATAAGCTCTTTATTGTAATCGACATTCAACAAAGTTTTGAACATTGTAAACTTTCAAATATATTTTCAACAAAAGTTTCCAATAATTGAAATTTAAATTTGTATCTAATTTGATATCAAACCAAATAATATTGTCATATATCTCTTTCAATATACTAATTTTTTTTTTTAAATATTAGAACTTTCGTTCTTCATCGATTAAAATATTTTGACATCACAATAGCAGTATGTCTCTTTAATCTCAAAGGATTTTAGTTGTCTCCCCCTCTATTTATTGATCATGCTCTCTTTACTTTATTAATAATATTTTTAGGATGTTACAAATAATGTAGGTAAATTGACCTGTCAACATAGCTGAGATATGTAAATTTATCATTATTTGTTACAAATACCTAGAGGTTGTTCAACAAAAATAACTATGGCTAATTTTTCAACTAAAAGAATTGAAGAACAACAATAGTGCAAGCTAACATAAATTAAATTGTCTTAGAAGAGATGCTAAATACCACCATAAACTAACACACAATTTTTAGGTTTGTTCGAATCCTAATAAAATTTTCACTCTAACAACATCGACATTTATCAATTAAACTAGGACATAAAGAAAATTTATAAAAGTTTGTTATCATCGTAAGTTTGTTATTTGACAGATTGGTAGATACACAGTTTATGGATTCATATTATTTATTATTTTTATGTTTTTATGTTATATTTTAACTTTATATATGATGTCCTTGACAATTAGTACATAATAATGATATTTTAATGAAATACTATGATTTACTGTGAAATAAAAAGAGAAAGTCAGAAAATGAGAAAAATTAACAAAATAAATATGAAAAATTAGTTTATTAAATTGATTACAAATATTATATTAGTTCGAATGATTACAAATACTTTTAATTTAAGACACTATTTAAAAATCTTCAAATAATTTAGAGACTTATAAAATAATTAAACCTTTTAAAAATAATTTTGACAACAATTCTTAAAACAGTTTGGAATATTTATCCCGGAGGTACTTGATGTTATATTTTCCATGATGACATCGGATGAAATTTAAGTAAAATATTATATTATAATAGATAAAAAATAAAGTTATTTGAACATCATTTTGGATTACCCAAATTTGATATAAATGGATATAGGTTTATATATATTTTTTATCTTTGCAAATATGTTTTGTTTTTATTTTAGTTTCTATAATGTTTTTGTTTGATTTATACTCTAGCAAATTCTAACAAGTTTTAAAAAAGTATTTTATGAATTTTTTTTGGTAAAAAAATTGTGACATGACTAATTTTGGATAAAATGACACATGGTGACTGTGTAATTGTTGCTGACTAGACAATATTTAATATTTAAAATTAAAATTAATTGTATTAACTCGTTTAATTATTTAATTAAAAACTTAAAACTAATTAAATAATAAAAAAATCAATAATATTCATCTTCAATCCCAAATTTTTAATAAAAACTCAATAATCTTGATTTTCAACCCTAATTTTTTCATCTTCAAATCACAATTTCTCATATCTAGATCCAAAGTCTAAAAACTCTAATCTCTCATTTTGCTTAAACCACACTTAAAATTTACAAGGGTATAAATCAAAAAAATAAAAATTACAAAGACTAAAATCAAAATGAAGCATATTCGCAAGTACCAAAAATATATTTAAACCATGGATATAAAATGTCTTACGAGAAATCCCAAACTAAATTTTTGTTGCTCGTTATTGATTTCAGCCAAATGGATATAAATTCGGGTGTTGAAGGTTTGAGCATAGAGAGATAAACTACGAGTGGACAAACAAACATATTCGGGGTGAAATTCCAAATCCGGTCTAATATGCGAATGGTGGAAAGAGCCTCAATTTCAATTATTTAAATTGATGGTTTGGGCAGTGTCGGGTCATGGGTTCACGGGTCTTACGGGCGGATACAATCGGGTTAGACACTTCTTGGACTTTGTCACATTTGTTGAGTCTAATTTTTTATATTTTTTTTTTTGTGAAATCAAGTCCAACTGTTGTAAATGTATATTTTTTTGGGCCATTCGGAAATATTTGCTCCAAGCATTTTTGTATTTATTTAAGCGGTTAATTTGAGTAAAACAATTTTGTTAATTTAATCCTTCAATATAAAACTATTCTTTTTCCATTTTTCCTTTGAGTAATTAACCTCTTTGCAATGCAAAACTAATCAAAATAGTAACAATTTTGCTACTTACACCGCTATTTTTACGACCCACACCGCTCATTTTTTATTTATTTATAAAAACGAAATACCTAAAATATCTTTGCTTATTTATATCATTCTTTAAACTCCATTTGTCTCTTCATCACCATCCTTAACCTCATAATTCATATATCACAACTTATCCATCACTCACTCATAACTTACACCCCATAAGTCTCTTCTTCATATTGTGATTAAAGTCACCCACAAGGTATATTTACTTATCTGCATTTGAATTCATTTTTTTTTCTTCAGCTCAGTTCACATACGTTGTAAATAATTCATCATACGCAAACTTAAATCACGTATCCTTATTTGAACTGAATTCACATACGATATTAAATTTAAGAAATCATAGACAATAGGTGAATCTAATTCACACAAGGATACATGATTTAAGTTTGTGTATTCAATGGATTTTAAGAATTCACATACATTGCGTCAATTGAGTTCACGTAGGTTGCGTGAATTTAGATCACATAAATGTACGTGAATTCAATTCATGTATAAGCGATCATAGTTAACTATGTGAGACGTACGTGAATTGAGTTCACATATGTGTTCCTGAATTTAGTTCACGTACGCGCACATGAATTTAGTTCACGTAAACATTTGTGATCTCAGTTCAGTTCACATATTTCTAAATTTTTTATATGTTGTTATTGAATTCAAATAAATGGACCAAGTGGGAGACAATAGTGACAAAATGTATGATGGATTGAACTCTGATTTTGACGAAATGCATGATGGTTTGGAACGTGATTTTGATGAAATGTATGATGATTTAGAACTTGATTTAGACACTGGATGATGGTGTTGAACCTAAAATTGATGACACTATGAATGATAGTGTTGAACCCATTATGGTGGATTTGAATGATATATTTACCATCAGTATGATGTTTGATATGCGAGATAATTTATTTAGACGAACTTGAAATGTTGGAAGAAAAAATGAAATTGTCTTTGTCATTTTTAAATCTAAAACAGCGACTACACAACCAATAACAAAGACATAATTCATTCTTAGTTGTGAAAGAAGCAAAAAATATAGACCTTGAGAGAATCATAAACCTATGAGGAGTACCTTGTTGAGACAAAATCTCAAATTAATGTTTTGATGATAGTTAAATAAAAGGTTAATTAATAATTCTAATTATGATTCTAAGTGTTTTGGTATTTAACTTGTGTATTTGAGTGTGTCAAAATAAGTTAGGTATCAAGTGTTTTAAGAAAAATCCCATTAAAATCAAGAAAGCAAAAACACTTAAAATAAAGATCGGTCTTGGCTTACTTCAGTAAAATGAAGATTATTCCTGACATACTTTAGTAAAACCAAGATCATTCTTGAGGTATTTTTGGAAAACGAAGAATGTTCTCCACATATGTCTTAGACAAGAATGATCAGTTCTCTTTGTGAAAGATTGGATCTAAGTAGCTTTATTCATCTCATACCTTCATCAAGAATAAGCAAGCATCAATCTAAGTCATCATTCTTCTAGAATTCGAAGGATCAAAGACATGCTTCATAAAAACAACAAAGCAAGATCATTCTTTAAGTGAGGCAAATGCAAGTACATGTTTACAAGCTGTAAAGTACACTGAAGTTGTACTTTCAAACAAGACTTGCACACTTGACTTAAAGACATAAATCATCTCAGACAACTAACAGAACCACAAGTACAAATTATCTCATCTCCAAATTCGAAGGTCGATCTTGGATGTCAAGAATGTTCCTGGTTTCAGCTTGAACACTCTTGCTTTTGGTTGATCTTATCCATCCAATTTCTCATGACAGCTGGCCTTATTTCAACGGATAAATAAGCTGTCCTAAGCTCTCTTGAAGTCTATAAAAGTAGCTTCAAGATGAAGAACAATACACAACTCAAAGTGCCAAGCAAAGCATAATTCATTCAATCATACTCAAGCTTGTCAGAATCATTCTCACACTTGTAGTCTCTTTCTTTATGTTGTGTTAGAATCAATAATAACTGAGTTTTAAATATAGAATCTATTTCTCAAACAAGAGTTGAGCAATACTTAAATTCTAATACTCTTAAAATCATTACTTTGTAACTCAACGCTATTTTTGATAATATAACTTGAGTAGTGTGTAAAAATCATTTTAGATTCTAAAAGGCAGCTTGCAAAATCCTTTCTAAAATAGTGAAAGGTAAACCTGTGAAAAATTCTTTATAGGTAGAAAGGTAGAAACTGTGTAAAGATCAAGATTGATCTGTGAAAACCAAGAACGGTCTTGTCTTGAACACTTAGTGGAAAATCTCACATTTGTGAAGACTGGACGTAACTCGTGTTTGGGTGAACCAAGATATATGCTTGTGTGATATCTCTATTTATTATATGCTTTACAATAAGTTTTTATATTGATAAAATTGATATTGTTGTTTTACACTAACCAAGATCAATCTTGAGTAAAATTTTTAATTTTTAAACAGGAATTTTAAAAAGAGGCAATTATAATTCAAACCCCCTTCCTTATAATTGATATTGTTACTTCATACCTGAATTAAAAAATGTGAATGTTCATTTAAATTGAGAGTAACAATAGCAAGTGTTGGTGAGGGATGGTATCTGTATGTAGCATGTGGTCTCCATAACCACGAATTGGCCAAAAAACTGTCTGGTCATTATTTCTTAGGCCGATTGTCTCATGAGGAGAAAAATATACCTAGTGATATGACGAAGAACATGATCAAACTAAGAAACAAATTGATGACATTAAATGATCATAATGTTGAATGTTTAACGACAATCAAAAAAGTTTATAATGTCCGCCAAGCATATTATTTATCACTTAAAGATAATTGAACAAAAATGCAACATTTAATGATATTGATGAAATGCGAAAAAGTATATGTATTATAATATAGGAAGGTAGAGGGTTTAGATGAGTTGAGTTCCATATTCTGGACCACTCCAGATGTTATCACACTTGTAAATAACTTTTACATAGTATTGATTATGGATAACACACACAAGACTTGCAGATGTCGAATGACATTACTTGAGATTATTTGTGTTACTTCTACTAAAATGACATTTTTCATGGGATTTGTATATCTACAGTCTGAGTGTGTTGATAACTTTGCGTAGACACTACAAATATTGAAATATCATATTACAAGTGGTGAAGTTCAAGTCATCGTTACAGACAAAGACCTTGCTTTGATGAACACAGTTCAATATGTTTTTCCAAGAGTAGTCAATTTATTGTGCTTGTTTCATGTATGCAAGAATGTCAAAGCCAAGTGCAAGATGATCGTGTTTCCAAAAAATAAGCATGAACACATAATAGAGGCATGAAAGGCTCTTGTTTACAATTATGATGAAGCTCAATATTACATGAAGTTGACTATGTTTGAAGCAATTTGTAGTAACTGGTCTATTTTTTGTGATTATGTACACAAGTAATGGTTAATTCATCACAAGAAAACATTTGTTGAAGTATGAAAAAATAGAATTATGCACTTGGAGAACATGACAACACAAAGGGTTGAGTCCCCGTATTGGAGTTTCAAAAGGATATTACTAGACAATATGAGTTATATATGTAGTGTTTGAGCAACTATTTCTAGCATTGTTGTATTACAACATAATGAGATAATAACATCATTTGAAAAAAACATCATTCAAAAGGTGGATCAATATAATAACAGATTGTCCTATTTGTGTGGTTTTATGTCTAAAAATGAAATACATCACATTGCGGTTGAGTATGATCGCGTGAAGTATGCACATATTGATAATTCAGAATGTCATTGCATTATTATCCTAGTTCACCCTTAACCTTGGGCTACATCCAATCCTCAAATCTTATGAGATTTTTCATTATTTTGTTGACGAATATGTTCTTTCAGCACTTTCACAATTTTCTTTAGTTCACAACTTGATCTAATACAAAGCCTCAATAGAATTATAACCTGTATAATTACAATCTCAGTCTAAACAGACTAAATACTATTTAACTATCGACAATCACAAAGGAAAGACTTTGAGAGATTTTTAGAAATATGTGAATAAGTGTATGAGTTCTTTCTTATGAAAACTCAACAAAAAATTTTAGAAGCAAATAAAATGTATTATCACACTCAAAAATATGAAATTCGAGCTTGCACATCAGAAATTGAAGTTTGTTTGATCAAAGAGAGCCTGAAACAAGTAATTGATGCTTTTTGTAGCTTAAACGTTTGCTTTTCATGTTCAACAACTATTTATGTTTATTGATGAAGAGAGCTTCATATCGTTGTTGAAGAAAAGAGTTGTGGACCACGAGAATCTAAAACCAATCATTTAATGAGTTGTCTTCATGTTTTGTGAAAATTAGGGAGAATGTTCTTCTCATAAAAAAAATGTTCTTCAGCTTTTTGTGAAGGAAAAGTGACTACAAAATCTTAAACTCAAAGTTGTTTTTGTGTTTTAGTACGGGGAAGGAAAAATTGCTAATTGCTACTAGTAGTTACTTGTACTTGATTTTTGTCTTCTTGTGATTTGCAAGTGGGAGAACAAAAAGAATTTTCTTTTCAATTCGTGGGTCATCCTTTGCATGTCAAAGTGTGACTTGGCTTGCTCATATTCATCTCAATAAAATATGGAAACAATGTTGGAACCATAGATAGATCATTCAAAGCCGTAATGACATATTGTTTTTGTTTGGTACCATAAAAAATGTTCTTTCGCTATTCATCAATCAAACTTGTTTATACAAGGTGTCTTAAGTGCAATATTCTTGAATCGACTTCAACATCAAAGTTGTTCCTTGTCCATTAATGAGTTGGCTTAAAAACATTTAAGGTGATAAATCTTGTTTCAATGTGTGAAAGATTTTTCTGTCGTGAAGTTCTAGCAATGAGAATGTTCTTCTTCAATAGGTAGAATGATCTTTCTATGTATTTTTGAGTGATGTTATGTTCTCCTATGAGTAAGATACTTAGGTTAATATCAATTCATGTTTCAATCTTAAAACACTAAAAAAAATAGGTTTAGATAACAAAATATTAAAATCTTAAAAATATAATTTAAGATATTTGTTATCTTTAAAACATGAAATTGATATTTTGCCTTAACAGTGTCTCCATTTTTTTATGAAGACAAAATTCTTAAGTGAGATTTTTAATTTTTTATTATGATTTCAATAAATTGATAATAAAGCTTGCGTGATTTATTAAAAAGCTCTCCCTCAATCTTTAGCATCCGGTAATCAAGTAAATTGAGTTAAAAACAAGCAAATAACTTTCATGAATCATAAATGTATTTCATTCATATCAAAATGATACAATGCCACAAAATGATTTTACATGAACATTAATCATGGTTCATAATTTAAATTTTTCTAAATTAGAAATTGAGAAAACAAAAGTTATCAAGCAACAATGTGCACAAAACATTACTTCTTAAGTTCCTAATTGCGATCCTACTTTAAAATTAAAATATTAGCCTCTTAATTCATTTTCACATTTGTCATATAAAAAAATAAGGAGTAAACAAAATATGCTTCAAACAGACAGGGATGGTGATGAGGCATCAAACGATGATGAAGTGCATGATATAGAGATATCTAGAAGACGTGGGTTAGTACCAAATTTAGAGCAAATTTCTGAAGGTGCAAACATGAGAAGGATTGTTGAATTGTTTAACTAAGTTGGATTATTTTTACTAATTTATTTACAACTGATTTAGGTTTGGTGACTTATTTAGAATAAAAGTAATAGCCAATCGGGTTAAGTGATCAGAGGCATAAGTAAAATAGGAATTGCATAATTAAAGTGACACAAGAATTTATTCTAGGTCACCACCAACTTAGTAACTACGTCCAGTCATTTCACTTAGAATGATTTAATCTATTAATTCAAAACTTGAATTACACAGCATCTGACTCTACAAACCAGTCATCTTAAAGCAATCTGACACCTATAGACTTTTTGAGGAACATAAACATCTTGACTCTACAAACCAAGTCTTCTCCACACAACTTAAAAAACCATAAATTGTTGAATGCACACAACACATTGACCCTACAAGTCAAGTCTTCTCAACACAACCTAAACACCTAAAAAATGCTTAAGGAACATGAACACCACTATCGGGTTGGGTTATAAGAGTTTGGAATATATTGGTTTGCTTCTAACAAGTTGATTGTACAATAACTCTCACACTAGAAAACACGTAGAAGATATTTCTTTTGAGCAAGTGTTTCTCTAGTTCTTAACCTTATGAACTCTTATGACTTAGGAAATTTTGTGCTTATGAGTTCCCTTTTTTTCTTCTTCAGCCTTGAGTATCTACTTATAGAATATGTTAGGGTTTCTCCTTTGTCCTTGCAAAATTTGAATCATATCTTTGCAAATAATAAATGTATCTTCTTGTGAGTATTTCTTCTTGTAAATAATTATTGATCATATCTTCTTGTAAATAAGTGATATCTTGTGAGTATTTTGAGACGTTTTATTGGGCACTAATGACAAAAAAACTTAGAATCAGGGCAATATCCACACATTTCAGAGGTGCATACTTTGAACTTGAAAAACTAAATTTATATATAAAATATGTCATTTCATTATTTTTTTAGTTAAAAAATCAGATAGAGAGATCAACATGATCGACTTTTAAAATAGAGAGATCAATTTCATAAATTAGTAAAAATAAAGAGATTAAAACTGCAATTAAACTAAAATAATTCAGATATTTACAATCCTCTTTTATTCTATTAAATTTTCATCACACATTTGATGTTTTCTATATCAATATATAGGTTATGTTCTCAAATTCATTCTACATCATAAAAATTATGTGGTGTCACCTCAACCATTATTCGCCTTTTTTTTACTATAATTTGTCTAAGAGCTTAGCATTCATCTACAACATTAGTAAAAAAAAAAATCATCCCCAACAAAATACTCATCAATCCTTTCATTTTGAGTACCTTTTTCTAATACTTAACTCATGAATGCATATTTTGACCACAAAAATAAAAAACCATGAATGCATAATTGTTTCCTATTACTAACCTTCATAACAATCGGAAATCATGACTCTCAAACCTACACAGGCGAACCTTAATCCTTCTTATTGATATAATCCGCATTAAATCTTGATGTTTGTTTCCTTCATTTTCCCTAAATTTATTGACAATCATTGATTCCTATTTCTAACACCTCATTCAACTTACACTAGATTATTCCTACAAATCTTTTTTTGAAAGTGATTATTTAAAATACACTTAAGAAATCATTCTTTTATTTATATTCAAAAGAAATATATATTATAACACATTTCCATTTTCACAATTTAAATTAACGATATAATTGATTTTATATTTCTACATTTTGTGCCAACATATGTTGACAAAGAAAAACATATAAATTAATTAATTATATTTACAAAAGTATTACAATGATTCAATCTCTTACTATTTAAGGAATAATTTTATTTTATCAATACAAATAAATATGTTATTCGATCTAGTGGAGTTTAGTTATATTCACCCTGTAATTGTTTTTCTCTAAAAGGCCCCTCTATTTTTTGTTATGGTTTCTTTTTCATTTTATTAATACTAATATTTATATGGTGCTGCAAATACTTATAGATAAGTTTACAGTTGAGATGACAATTTATTACTATGATATCTCTGCACTCTTTTAATTTGTTTTGTAAAAAAAAATTATTCTATCTCAATTCTCCAATTTTAAATTTATAACACATTTGATTATATTCATATCAAGAAACGATATATTACTATTAATACAAATGCTCAAAGTTTTTCAATAAAAACAATTATAAATAATTCTTCAACTAAAATTGTTAAAAGTAACAATGGTGTAAGAAAACCAAAATTTAATTTATGTAAATAAATAAATAAAATAAATAATATTTATGAAAGAAAAAATAATATATAAATAAATAAATAATATTTATATTAACATATTTAAAATTTTAATATTCTCTTCATTCTTGATATTGACAATTAATTATATTATTAATTATATTCAACTTTTATATTTTCTTATCTATTTTTGTACTGAAAAGTAATTATATATTCACAATGCAAAAATTACATAAAAATATAAATGAAGGAGTAGAACCATGTATAAGTTTGGGCTTGGTATTATCCAATAGAAATTTCGCACCTATGAGGTTTGTCTCATATCTTATCTCTCTCTTTTTTTGCTTCCTCCACAGTTTTTGGAGTAGAATGATTAGGTATGGGCTTAATCGTGTCTTTGTGTTTGCTTGCTTTTAGGATATTTTAGTTTTGATGAACAGCTGGTTGATGATGTTTATTCCTAGTCAGCCTCAATCAATATCACGAATAAAACCATCAATCTTTCGTAACTTCATAGTCCAATATTTTGTGTCGACAATTAATGTGCACTCAGAATATTGGTGCATACTCCAGTTAAGGAGGATCTCAAATATTTTTATAGTATATTTTGAATTCAAAAAAAATTGCCTTGATTTTGCACTATTTTAAAATTTAATATTTACATCTTATACTTGTAAAATATTTAATATCATCTACTTTCTATATTAGTATTTAGATCTTATACTTGTAATAAATATTTAATATCATCTATTTTCTACACTAGGACGTGGTATTCTACTACGTGCCATCATCTACCACCAACTATTAAAATATTGAATGTTTATATTAAAATTTTGTGATTTGAATGATTGAATATTTTAGATTTAAACATAACCTTTAAATACATTAAGAACGCCATAGGACTTTGTTGTTGCACTCCAAAGAATTTATCTCTAATCTAAACCAAATAATTGCATTGTCCTCGATGTGTTTTTGGTGATTTACGTGGTATTACATGTGAACCACCATTGGCACTTAGAAAATGATACCGTTAATTTAAATTATACAAAATATCAATTTATTCATAGTCAAAGTCATTTGCGTATTTTATTTTAAAGAAAACGATAAAATATTGCACTCTTTTAATGCTAGAATTTAACTCTTTAAAAAATCAATTTAATATCGAAGGTTTTGACTACAGAGATAAGTGAATGATACTAATCAAAGCAAGAGATATAATGTTTTTAAGAACAAAACTTATATTATATCATTTACAAGGGTTTGTTAAATAAAGTGAGAAATTACATCAAATACTTTTTTTGGACCCAATTACATGAAAAATTGGAGAATTATTGGACTAACAATAAGGTGACCCACGCCATCACTTTGCTAGTTTTCTTTTCTTTTTTTACTCAATCAACTAGTTTCCTAAATCAATTACGAGTTTAGACAATTAAAAGATTGGAAATAATTTTTTTGACACTAGTTTAGATGTTTGACACTGTATTCGGATACCGTTGTCATAAATTTTGCATTTTTTTAGTTATCATTTCTCTATGCTCGATTAACACACTTTCATTTGGCGTGTATATCAATACAGTATATGACTATTGTGTTTAAAAACTGATATCCAAATAACACTACTCTTAAGAGATTTAGGCCAAATAAAACTAAATGATGACACGTCTTGAGAGGAATGGTTTAAATTATTCACGAGAAATTTGGAATAAAGCTCCAAAATGACATTGTCAATGTTCAATTCCCCAAAATCCAATGTAAAGCTTGGATCATATTGTCAATTGCCTCACCTTTCATGACACGTTAATGAAGGTTAAAAACTTTGAAAAATCTTTGCTGGAATAAAGTGCCCATCTTAGTCACATATAGACACACGTACCAACTCCAATCACATTGTTGTGAGATATTTCCAAAATATTAAATTAGAATGACAAAGTATATTTTTAAAAGTTAATTAGTTTTAATGTTCCAGTACATATGCAAAATGGGACAAGTGGTAATTACCAGACCGTAACAATTATATATGTTAAAACTGAACATTATATGTATATATACCTTTTCGCGAATTGAATGGAAAAATCAAAAGTTGTAATGTTTTTTTAAGTGACACATAGGTTTTTATATATTTTGTCATTCTAGACATAATTAGATACAAATTTGTCATTGCTATCAATTTTTTCTCATTCAATTTTTATATTCTAAGTCATTCTATTCTTCTTGAGTGAAGTGTTGAAAATATTCTTTTATTACATACTATTGAAAGATACTTTTGGTGTGCTAGTGTAAATCATATCAAGATTTTTCAAAGTACTCAAAAGTATATTTGATGTTCATCCCATTTGCATTCGATTGATGTGGAATAATCGAACCTAAAGATTAGTATAACAACACACTTTAGAATTCTCTAAATACAATCTTCATCAACAACTTCTTTGTTAAAGTCTTGCAGCAATTGTCACCAATAAAAATCCAACAATCTTTAGGTTCAATTATATTTTCAAATAATGGCTGCATCACTCAAGGAAATGACTTTTAATTCTGGGAAGTTGATGAAACTTGATGGAGGAAACTTTATCTATTGATAGAAAAAAAATGAAATTCCTTCTTACAACTTCGAAGAAAGTGTATGTACTGAACACCACAAGACATCTGGAGAAGGAAATGGAAACATTAGCAGAAATAAGAAAGAGGCAGAAGTGAGACAATGATGACAATGTATGCATGAACCATATTTTTCATGATATGTTTGCTCATTGTTCGATATATATTAAAATAGTCATTATGCAAAGGAGCTATGGGAGAAATTGGAGTCAAAATACATGTAAGTAGACACTATAAGTAAGAAGTTTCTGATTTCTCAATTCAATAATTATAAAATAATTGATGATAAATCAGTAATGAAACAAATGCATGAGATTGAACACATTCTTAATAACTATAAATAACATCAGATGCATATGGATGAAACCATTATTTTATCCTTCATAATAGAGCAACTTCCACCTTCGTAGAATGATTTCAAAAGAACCATGAAATATTAAAAAGAAGACATATCTCTTAATTAATTGGGCAATCACATTCCTTTAGAAGAAGAGTAGAAGTTACTAAAAATAAATTTTCTGCGAAAAAAGTGCATGCAATGGAGGAATGAAATTCAAGTAAAGCTTCTAAGAAAAGAAATTGAGATTTTAATAAGTCTCATGAAAACACAATAGTAATGATGAAAAAAGAAAGGAAAGAAAAAGAAATTTATATCATTGTGGAAAATCAGGACACTTTAAAAATGAGTGCATGTTCTTGAAAAGGAAGAACAAAAAGAAGAATTCAAATCCAACAAAAGTAAATCTTATTTTTGTCATTTCAGAACTCAGTATGATTAAAGATGTTGAATCTTGGTAAATAGACTCTAGTGCTACCTACCACGTGTGCAAAAACAAAGAACTATTCAAGGTCATTGATGAAGAAGACGAAAGTATTTTGTACATGGGAAATGTCTCAACTATCCAAGTCAAAAGAAAATGAACACTAGAGATTAAATTCACTTCTAGTAAGACATTTACTCTTAATTATGTATTTTATGTTCTTGAAGTTAGGAAGAACTTGATTTCTATACCTCTATTTAATAAGTTTGGTTTCAAATTTGTATTTGAGGAAGATAAATTTATTTTCTCTAAATGGGGTACGTTTGTAGGAAAAAGTTACTTTTGTGAGAATGTGTTCAAGTGTAATGTTGTTAGTAACAATCAAAATAATATCAATTTTACTTATATCGTTGAGTCTTGTGATTTATGGCATATGCGGCTAAGATATATTAACTTTAGAAAATGAATGATATGATTAATTCAAATTTAATTTTGACTTTTGACAAAAAAATCAAATTCATGTATTACTTTCATGTTAACTAAAATAACAAGACAATCTTTTAAAATAGTTGAAAGAAGTTCTAAGGGATTAGATTCTATTCATTCTAATGTATGTGATTCATGGTTGACCTACACTTGGTGGTAAAAAGTATTATCACCTTTATTGATAATTGAACTAGATTATGTTATGCTTATTTAATGCATTCTAAGAGTTAAGTTTAAGACAAATTTAAAATATTTAAAGCACAAGTAGAGCTTCAACATAAAAACTTTCATTAAATGCTTTATAAATGATTGGGGAGGAGAATTTTATAATCTTGGTTATTTTGACTCAACTAGTATTGTGTATTAAACAATTGTACCATATTCCCCAAAATAAAAAGGAATTGAAAAGAATAAAAAAAAAGGATATTAGAAGAAATAATAAATGTTATGTTATTCTATTCTAATTTATCAAAGGGTTGTTGGGGCGAAGCCATGCTAACTGCGTGTTATTTATTAAATAGAGTTCCTAATAAAAGGAAAAAGATAATCCCATATGAACTCAATATTAACTATTAAAAGTTTTGGCATTGTAGAGCAATTGTTAAGGTTCTTGAACCAAAAAGAAAGAAAATGAGATAAAGAGAAATTGAAAGTGTAGTTCTAGGCTATGCTAAAAAAAGCAAGGCATATAGATTCATGGTTATTGAATCTAATCACCCACATCCGTTTAACAAAATGATTGAGTCAAACAAAATGATTGAGTCAAGAAATTCTATTTTTCAAGAAAATAGATTTGAGTCAAATCCACATCCCGAGGACAAAGTCTAAAAATAATGTATCTAATAATGATATTTTTTCAAATTCAGAACCTAGAAGAAGTAAAAGGGTCAAAAAAGAGAAAAATTATGGATATCACTTCTTTATGTTCCTTTTAGTAGCTGCAAATAATTCTATCAATATTTATACACCAATTTTCTATAATTTAAATAGTGATCCAGACACATATGAAGAGACAATAAAATCTCAAGACTCTATTTTTTAGAAATAAACTATCCAAGAGGAAATAGACTTAATTATGGGGAATAATACTTGAAATTAATAAACCTCCCACCAAGATCCAAATCAATAGGTTATAAATGGAATAAAAAGAAAATGGAATTTAATGGTACCATTGATAAATTACAAGCTAGACTTGTTGCAAAAGCATTTACACAAAAAGACGGTAATGACTACTTTGATACTTATGCACCTGCTGCAAAAATTGCATCCATTAGAGTGTTTTTGGCACTAGCTTCTACCTATAAGTTTGTAAACCATAAAATGGATGTTAAAACTTCTTTCCTAAATAGAGAATTAGATAAAAGGTGCATATGAAACAACCTGAAGAATTTGTTGTCAAAGGACAAGAACATAAAGTGAGTAAATTAACTAAGTATTTATATGGGTTAAAACAAGCACCCAAATAATGGCACCAAAAGTTTGATCAAGTTGTGCTTTACAATGGATACAAAATAAATGAATCTGATAAGTGTATTTATAGTAAATTTCACCATGGAAACGGTGTTATGATTTGTGTATATGTGGATGATATGGTAGTCTTTGGCATTAATTTAGATGAGGTAGAAAAGACTAAAACTTTCTTATCAAAATATTTTGATATGAAAGATTTTGGTGAAGCAGATCTGATTTTAAGAATTAAAATCTTAAGAGATGGTGTAAATCTTGGTTTTTCCCAATCCCACTATATTGAGAAAGTGCTAAAGAAATTTGACCATTTTGATTGCAAATCCGTTTCTACCTATTTGATTAAAATGTTAGTTATAACCACAAAAAGGATGTCTTGTGGCATAATTGGGTTATTCAAAGGTAAATATCAGATGTTTGATGTATAGCATAACTTTTTCCAAACCTGATATACTATATGTTGTTGGTAGATTAAGTCGATATACAAGTAATACAAGTAAAGAACAATTGCATGTTGTAGATTGAGTATTATAATATTAGAAAAGAAAAAAATTACTGTAGTTTAATCTATAGTGAATATCGTTTAGTTTTGGAAGGATATACAAATGCCTGTTGGATAATTTATGTTGAGGATCATGGTTGCACAAGTGGATAGATCTTCAACCTTGGTGAAAGTGAATTTTTTTGAAGTTCAAAGAAACAAAATTGCATTGAAAACTTCACCATGGCTGCATAATGTATTGCTCTAGCTGCAGGAAATAAAGAGTTTGAATGGCTAAGAAATTTATTTTATGAGATACCAATTTGCCCAAAGTCAATGACACCAGTATCCATACATTATGATAGCCAATCCACACTATCAAAAACATATAACCAACTATATAACAAAAAATCTAGACATATTGGTTTAAGACATAGCTATGTAAAGAATTTAATTTTAAATGGAGTGATCTCCATAATGTTTGTAAGAGTTAAAAAGAATTTTGAAGATAATTTGTCGAAAGGAGTGAAAGACATAATGTTGAAGATATCATTGGGGATGAGACCCGAGTCCACATCTAATTAATCATCAAAAGTGAAAAAACAATTTGCACTTGAGTAACATTAAGTCTAGAGTTTAATGATGAAAGTATATTATTAGAAACCCCAAAGGTTAAAAGTACTTGGACCATAAGTATAAAGTTAAAAGGTTGAGTTTTACTCTTAATAGACATAAAGCATGACTTTGCTGAAATACATATTATGGGTGTATTTCTAATATAGTCTACCTATATGAGAATGAAATGATGCCGCTTCAAAGAGTTAAAGGGTTTGAGTGTTAAGTTCTCTCAAAAAAGGTACATTACACAAGTCCTTATCAAATGTGTCATCCTTATAATTTTTTTTTGATAGTATCAAGATTCCATGTGTAAGTTATGCACACTTGTTCTAATGAATTATTGGTTCAAAGCTTGTCTACCAACGCCTATTTGAGATGAGAGAAATCCATAGCTTATTAAGTAGTGGTTCAAATTATAAGATACCATTATCTAAAACCACGATATTTCAAAATTATGGGATTTAGTATATTTTGAAAATGGTGGGGGATTGTGAGATATTTTTAAAATATTAAATTTGAATGGTGAAGTATGTTACTATATAATGTATATTTAGGGATTGGACAACAATAGTGTTGGTGGACTAGTGGCTTGAACGTTATATCTATATATATTTTTTTCGCAAATTGAATGATAGAACCAAGAGTTGTACCATTTATTCAAGTGGTCTATATGTTTCTATAAAATGTGTCACTCTGAACACTGTGAGATATAAATTTTTGACATTTCTATGAACTTTTTCTCATCCAATTTTTATATTTCATGTCATCCTATTATTCTCTAATGTATGAGTGAAGTGTATGAAATATTATTTTGTAACATACTATTGAATGATACACTTGGTGTGTTAATGCAAATTATATCAAGGTTTTTCAAAGTATTTTGAAAGGGGTTTGTTGTTAATCTTGTTGACATATAATTGGTGGAGGTGAATCGAACCTAAAAGCTAGTGTAACAACACACTTTGAAATTCTCTAAATACAATCTTTATCAACAACTTTTTTTTATTAAAGTCTTGCAACAATCGTGATTATCAAATCCAATAACTTCTTGCAAATGCAAAATCAACCTTGATTAAAGGTAGATGCATATTGAGAAATTAATTGTTGCACATATTTATTTTCTTGTTAACAAACGTTATTGGTTTACTTTTAAAAATTAACCTATAGATGTAACTTTTTTTTTTTTTTTT
>JBBPBS010000858.1:1205525-1227506 GCA_037974835.1 Cicer judaicum
AAAAATTAAATTATTTATCTAAAATTAAATAAAGCACTAAATGAATAAAAAAAGATATTATCTAAAATTAAATTAAGAGAATGTATAAATAATTATGTCATAAAAATAATTAGAATGTATATATTCTTTAAAAAAGTGCTAGTGCAAAATTATTGGAACAAATTGATAGAAAAAATTGATATAAATGGCGTCACTGATAAATTAGAAATGTATTCTTATTATGGACCTACTACAAAATAATTTATATAAAATGAGTTTTTTTTTTTGGTAACCATGTATTCAAAAGTCTCATCAATGTTTTTTTAAAAAATAATTAAAACACATTTAATGATACATTTAAAAGATTTTGAAAGTCTATTTTATATATGAATATGTGCTATAAAATGTTCAATATCAATCTTAATGGTCATGCAATTCTCGATAAATGCTTGAAATGAAAACACAACAAAATTAATTATTGAGATATATTCTCTTGACAGGATAATCAAGAAAATAGTTCTTATTTGAATTGGTTGAGCATGTAATCTCGCAAAAGTTTGGTTGAGAGTTGATAACAAACAAACATGTGACTATTTAGTTGATACATCAATTAAAATTATAAAATATCTAAACTACATGTTGATGTATTGGTCCACAAATATCACCGTGATATATTCTAAAAAATTTAGAGATTCACTTTCAATTTTTGTTGGGAATGGCCAAATTATCAACTTCTCTTGTGAACAAGAGATACATGAGAACTTATTAGACTAAAGAATCTCTTGGCACTTCAATTGATGACCATATGAATTTTTAATTATTTTTTGCATCATTTTAAAATCGGGATAGTTGAACTAAACATATTAAACAATAAATTTATTATCATTTGTAAATCATGTTGTGATACACAAATATTCAATACCTTCTTCACTTCTTGTCTCAATATGGTATGCATTTAGATGAATAACATTGAAACTTGATAAATTTCTATGAGACTTGGAAGAAAGAATGCTTTCTCAATATGTAACTTTGTTCCTTTATATAATGATATGCTAATTCTTTTGAAACCTTCAATTATCTTTGTAGTACTAGATATACTACTAACATTAGTTTCTCACTTCACTAAATAAGAAAAATATTTTTTTTTATCTTTAAGAATTGTATGGGTAGTTGAACTATTGGCAAGAAAAATTTCTCCATTGATGTTAATATCAATACTTATTCTATCTAATATAAACAAAAATAAGCAAAAAGTATAAGAATAAATTTAAAAGAGAGCATTATGATTTAAACACACTTATAGTTAAAACTTTATTATCGATAAGATATAAAACTTCAATGTCCGTAACATTGATAATTCAAAATACTCTCAAATATAAATTATGTTATTATTATAATAAAAGTAGAAGAGATTTATTTCTTGATGCTTCCATCTCCAATAAGGTGATCAATTTTTCTTTTAAGATTAACAAAGAAATCACTATTATCTAAATGAGTAGGATGAATACACTATAATCAAAATCACCATCTTCGTAGGCAAAATGAGTCTTGATCTTTTTTCCTTTATTTTTTGGGTGATTGTTGATAAATTTCAACAAAGTGCTTTGGTGTACTATAGGTACAAGACCAATGACCTTTGTCTCCACAACGTTAACAAAAAATTTCATTAGTTTTACTATTATGTCCACCTTTTCTCTTTTCATTTTTTTCAACATTTTTCCACCTCTGGTGAAAAATAAGTTCTTGAAAATTTCTCCACGATTATGATCACAACCACAACCATAGCCAAGACTACGAACATTACCACGACTAAGATCACGAGTTTTCCCATGGTGATCGTATGTTACTACATTCGCTTCTAGGATTAGAGCAATACTAGTGGGACAAATTTCATAATTTTTTTATTAAAAGTTCATTATTTTGTTCAGACACAAGGAGACAAGAAACCAAGTCAGAATATTTCTTAAACCCTTTTTCTTTGTTGCTCATATATTTATTTCAAAATGTTCCAAAGTCCAAGAGGATATTTTAAGATATTCATTCTTTAGATCTTTGTGAAGATGGTGACGAAAGAATAATATCATGGCTTTTGCCAGCATCTAAAATCCAAGAGAAATAATTATTTCCCAAAATGTCAAGAGTCTCAAACTCAAAGTTTTGATAGATTCAACATTTTTAATAATATCCTCAAGTTATAAAACTAAGCAAGTTAAATAAAATGTAACAAACAAATATAAATACTTAAAACTAATAATTTTTTAAAAAAATTATGAATAATTTAACAAATTAAATTAAAATCACATTAATAATATAATTAATATGCAATGAAGACATTCGAAATTCAAAATATAATGATATAACCAATATAATCAATTGGATTTAATACTCAATCAAAATTTTCATTCATAGAGAGCAATTATTTGTAAACCAAAAAAGTGTAATTAAGAGTAAATAATCTCAATAAAAAATTAATTAACAGGAAAACGAGTTGATTTCTATTTTGGACTCATCAAAACTTACATTTCTTTTTAATTTAATAAAAAGTTATTTTTGATAATAATCATGCAATAGTTATCAAATCAAAATATTTATATATAAAAGATGGGCCATAATCAAATAAATGATAGTATTGGACATTCAGTAAAAATCGAAATCTTTTAATAAAAGTATCAATCTTTTTAAGATAATAATGATATAATAATAAATATTATGAAAAATCAAATACAATATAATTCAATGAGTATTTAATATACATTACAGTAAAAAAATAATTAACAATATTTTTTATTTACAAAATAATTGCAAAATACTATAACGTTCAAATTAATTTTTTTTAAAACTATATAATAAATAAGTCATCCAGACATTCATGAATATTTAATTTTTCTGGAATTTATTGAAAATACATATTGTTCGATTTTTAATTTTTCAAAAATTATATAATGAACCTAACTTTATGCAATTCTTAAAAAATGCATAAATACTATGAAGGAGTTTTTTTGTTTATCAATGGATTTTCTTTTTGTCCACAAACCGGAGGCTTTTCGGTAATTACAAAAAGAGAATAACAATCAATTTAGCGATATTTTAATACATGACAACCAATGAAATTTTTAATTAGAATTTTTAAATAATAAATTTAATTTAACAATTATTATTAATAATTCTCATTTTTTACACTAAAATATTAGTTCTCATAGGCAACAAATGTTAAAACAAGGAAATGAAGTTGAAGCTTTATTATAATGTAAAGGGAGAATCTGCTTCTTCACCCTTCATTACATACAGATTCCGTCTTCCAAAAGCAAATTCTGGACTGTAACAGCACCAATGTCGATTTCAAGGTTAAGGTATGTTGTTTCTGTTTCTGCTTTTGTGCCCAATTTCACTCCTTTTCAATCTCCAAAATTCTCTTTTTCAACACTAAACCGTCAATTCGATAATGTGGATGCGGTTTCGTTGTTCAATCGTTTGCTCCATAAGAATCCTACCCCACCCACCATTGAATTTGGAAAGGTTTTAATTTCTCTTGTTAAGGTTAAGCATTACTCCATTGCTATTTCCCTTTCTCAACAAATGGAACTAAGGGGAATTAAGCCTGATTTTGTAACTTGCAACGTCTTGATTAATTGTTTCTGCCAAATGGGTCATCTTACTCTTGCTTTTTCTGTATTGGCAAAGATTATCAAAAGGGGTTTTTATCCAAATACCATTACCATGACTACACTCATCAAGGGTCTTTGTCTTAAAGGTGAGGTCCATAAAGCATTGCACTTTCATGACAAGGTGGTGGCACAAGGAATTCTGTTGAACCAAGTTAGTTACGGTACTTTGATCAATGGTTTATGTAAAGTTGGAGAAACAAGAGCAGCTCTGGAGTTGTTCAGACGAGTTGAAGGGAAATTGGTTCAGCCTAATGCGGTAATGTACACAACAATCATTCATAGTCTATGCAGTTATAAACTTGTTACAGATGCATTTGATTTGTACACTGAAATGGTTGCTAAGAAAATTTCTCCTAGTATTTACACTTATAATGCACTAATCTATGGCTTTTGCATTGTGGGACAATTGAAAGAAGCTTTTGATTTGTTAAATAAATTGACATCGGAAAACATCAACCCAGATGTGTGTACTTTTAATATATATCTCGATGCTTTTTGTAAAGAAGGGAAGTTGAAAGAGGCCAAAAATGTGTTTGCTGTGATGATGAAAAAAGACATAAAACCTGATATTGTTACTCACAACTCTTTAATAGATGGATATTGCCTAGTGAATGAAGTGAACAAGGCTAAGAATATATTTAATACTATGGTCCAAAGGGGAGTGGCTCCTAATGTTCTCACCTACAGTATCTTGATTAATGGGTTTTGTAAGATTAAAATTGTGGATGAAGCCATTAATCTCTTCAAAGAAATGCATTGCAGAAAAATCATTCCAAATACGATAACTTACAATACTCTTATTGATGGTTTGTGCAAGTCAGGGAGAATCTTATATGCTTTGGAGCTTGTTGATGAAATGGAAGCTAGAGGTCAACCACCTGATATAATCACTTACAGCTCTATATTGGATGCTTTATTGAAACAACATCATGTTGACAAGGCAATTGCATTATTAAAAAAACTTAAAGATAAGGGTATTCAACTAGATATGTACACGTATACTATTCTTATTGATGGATTGTGTAAAGTTGGAAGACTAAAGGATGCACAAAAGGTTTTTGAAGATCTTTTGGTCAAAGGCTACAATCTTGGTGTTTATACATATACCGTTATGATACAAGGGTTTTGTAACAAGGGTTTGTTTGATGAAGCTTTGTCCATGTTGTCAAAAATGAAAGACCATCGTTGCAATCCAGATGCTGCAACTTACGAAATAGTTATCCGTTCTCTATTTGATAAAGGTGAAAATGATAAGGCGGAGAAACTGATTCATGAAATGATTACGAGAGGTCTACTATAAGATTGGAACTTGGTAATGTCTTTTTCTATTTAAACATTGTTATATTGTATGTATATTTCAGCATAATTGCATCAATTCATTTTATCTACTAGCCTAACCTAATGAGAAAAAAAGTTTCATTATTGTTGTTTCTTTTGTCAAGTGTTTCTATGAAAACCTTCATAGGTGCTACAAATGTTGCATTTTTCTTTCTTTAGATGATATTGAATTACCTCATTGACAGCCATCACTCAATTGGATGTGGTTTAGCACTTTCTTTAGATGATAATTACTATGGTAGATTGTTCGAGATTGTGAAAAACTGTGGACCCTCATTAAACTTAATTGGTTATTTTACAGTCTCAATGTATTCAAAGGTTTTGTGACAAAGGTTTGCTTGATGAAGCGTTTGCCTTGTTGTAAAAAATGAAAGATAATGGTTGCATTCCATATGCTAAAACTTATGAAATAATTATTTTTTCTGTTTTAAAAAAATGAAAATCATAAGGTGGAGAAACTTGTTCGTGAAATGAGTGCGAGAGGTCTACTATATAATTGAAACTACGTATGATGGTTCTCTTCTTACATATTGTTATTTTGAATTTGTTTTTTAACTTTATGGTATCATTTTGTTCTTGTAGTTGCATCATCTAATGAGAAGCAAAATTTTGTTGTTGGTCTATACTTCAAAAACTGAGAGATTGGTGAGTTTCAAATTGAGGGAAAGTGGTAGAATATAAAAACTAATGTTGTCTTGGAAATATTGTTGGGTTGGGATTTTATAAATTGTATTACAGTTTGTCTAGCCAATAGCTTTTCTCAATAGCAAATATGTTGCTACTAGACAATATAAGAATCAATAATTGATAACCTTCCATCATCATGAACTCTCATTTTATCAGATGAAATTTTTTGAGGATCCATCTATGTTTTATGGCTTGAGATGTGTATCACTTGATGATTTAATACATGTATTCTTATGGTTCTGCAATAAAGTGAACTATAGTCACATAACAAGTAACTTAAAGTGTTTCTTTGGAATACTTGTATTCTGCATAATGATTCTAATCTTATGAAACTTAACTGTTGTAGAATGTAGTTTTAAGCTCATTTTAACATGCTGTTATATCTCCTTGCTTTGGGGTGGAAACTACAAGATATAAATGAAATGAATCCAGTTGAGATAATGTAGAACTAGGCTGACAAATATATATAAGAAAATGCTGAAAACCTTATCCCTGGTTTAAAGGTAAGGTTTTTAGTTTAACATGTGATTCACATTTTAGCATAAATGAAAACTCTATTTGGCTTAGAAACTATGAGTCATTCTTTGATGCATTGCAACTTCTTTTTGCATCATCTTTGCACTGGATATTTCAATTTACTTATAATAATAAATAACACCACTTGGAGTTTGAGAATTTTCAAAAAGATATCCTTTTTACTCTTGTTGCATAACTTAATAAATTTATAATGTTATCTTTAAACTAAATTATATTTAAGGGAGGGAGTATCAAGAAATGATGTTTAGGAAGTAATAATATGCTTAATTTAGAAAATTGCCGTGAAAAGTGTAATGGCCATATATATCAGGGGTGTCTGTATATCATGGGTAAAGGGCATTTTACTGGAAAACATTATGTATAAATATGGTGAAGTCAACCTTATAATTACAATTTACAACAATTAAAAAGATCCAAATCACTAAATTCAGATCTCAACAATCTCTAGAACCAAAGTTTTCTAACTGAAGTCTGTAATTTGGCTAATCTAATCAGCAAATATCGTTAATGAAGACAAAACCTCTTCCTGAAGGCATTCGGCATTTTGACTCTACTTGTGAGGATAGTCTGGAGGTGTAGTTTGACAAACAAATACCTCTGAATTAGTTTTCGGATTAACTAATCCAGATGTGTATTTTAGATGCTTTTGAGATCACAGGGGGTGGGGAGAAGTAGCTACCAAAAACAAATGAGCAAATCTGCCCCAGTTGTTTCAAAACAAAATATGGCATGCAATGCAATCAAGTGATCCATGGAATCAAAGATAGTGATAAAATATTGGACTAGTAAAAAAGTGCACACACGTTTCAACACAATTCATTTACTAACACCAACACAGTTTGTAGTAAAAAAACACCCCCACACACTTACAGTTACATGAGGTAAATAAGGAATTACAGAGAAAAGTTTGTCCTCTCTGCTCTCTCCACACTCCGCTATTTTCTTTCTTTCCCCCTCAACACCGCAGCAGCGTAGATTTTGGAATAGCCGTTCTTGATCTTCACCCCCACCGTTCCGTTTTGGAATAGCAAATAGTAAGTATTTACTGTTACTGTTACCGTTCCCTCCTTTCAAATATCTTCTGCAACATCTCGATTGAAAAATTGAATTTTCATTGTATGTTGCGTTTCTGTTTCTGCCTTATAATAATTCTTTCAGTTCACTTGTTTGTGTGATTTTGATGTGGTTTTGTTATATAATCTTGACTAAAATTTGTGTGAAGTCTACTTGTTTATTCAATTATTATTTCCCAAGATAAAATTTCAGCTTTCACTCATGGGTGAGTATCACTTTGATGTAGTGTTGCTGTTAGCACTTAGCAGCAACATTATCTATTTTCATAGTCAACAACTCAGAGAAAGAGTTCACATATCCCTTGCTACAAGTAATAGATAACTTATTACAAGAATGATTGTCTGTACTTTAGTTACCATGGCATTCTTCCTCTTTGTTCTACGCATTTGTAATCTTGTATTGTTAATATACTCACATTTAAAATAGTTTTAAAAGTAAACCTAATTAATGTGTTAGCTTTCTATCGATCCCTTCTAGCAGAGCTGTTTCTTTATCTTCTCCCATCTTGTGGCAACTACCTTCTTATTTGTCTGCTTCATTGCCAGAGAGACGTGGGAGAGGGAAGAAACTAAACGAATTGCATCAAGGGAGTGGGAGAGAGAAGAAACTGGTTGATGGCAAAACCTCAAGGTATCGTCTCAAATGGATTCTCTTCAATAATTTACATCTATTTGTTATGTTTGCTTGGTCTTAATTACATGTCACAACTTTCTGAAATTGTTTCTTTTCTGGCATGTACGCTTCAAAATGTGTATGATATCATTGTTTTGTTTATAAAAACTTTATGATATAATCTGAAATCCTCTCTTTTTCTTATAAGCTTTTAAATTGTCTCAAATAACTTTTTCTTTTGTTATTTATCTCATTAGAGGAAGTTGTAGAAGCTGATAAATCACACTATTTGTTGTTAATTGATCACGACAGCATCATCTGGCTCTCTAGTGGTATATATCATCATTTGGACCACAGCAAATCTACAACAACTTGAGCATATCTAGCATTCTACAAAACGGAGAACATGTTTTCCATAAGATCACATATCCCTTTGGATTTAACTAGTGTATTAGTTCGATAAATCGTATATCTCAACTGGTATTTGGTTTGAATCAAAACAATCCCAACGAAAGCAATGAAGTTGGTATTGTCGATGCAGCAAACTTGGTGCTTCTACTCAACCCTGAAAGAGTTCAATACGCCACTCAGTGATATCAGATTCAGATGGCATTTGGCGTAAGAGTTCTCTATGAAAACTGGACTGGTGTGTTGGAGAATATTTATAGGCATAGTTATTTACTTATAGGGCTGGAAGGTCAGGGCAATGTCATAGAGATCAAGAGGTAGTTTGTCCCCAAGTGCAGTGAGTATCTCTTATTTTTAATTTTATTTTGTTTGTTTTTATTTTTTTTAATTTGTTATGTGTAGGCAAGAAATTCTCATGGTTTTTACTTTTTACATTTGCATAACACGGAAGCCTTGCGCGATCGAGCTATTGGTGTTCTAGCATTGGCTCAAGACACAAGTACTAGTGATTCATAAAATTAGAGACCCTTTCGGATTTAGTTGGCTTATAGGTTCAATGAACCTCATACCACTAGAGTTACTAGCAGCTTTGAACTAATACAATGCCATATTAGACTTATAGTCATCTTTTATAGTTACATATTAATTTACTTATGATGATTTACTGCAGGTTAATGATTGAATACTACAGAGGAGACTATGTTAACAACCTGTTGATCAGTACAAATTTCCCTAAAATTCATGTTTAGTAATGTGGATCAGCAATTATTTTTGAATTGCATAAAGCATTGCAGTTTTGTAATGTAGACATCTTGATTTGGTATTCCCAAATAGATTCTTTAACATAGATATTATCTGGGGTTATACTATGATCATTCAAATTCAAGACAATTTATTATTTGAGAATGATGCAGTAAAATAGAATTGCAGTTTTTCCCTTCATTGTCTTGACTAATTACATTGATCCTTTTCCATAACTTTGAAGTTTGAAATTTATTCATAGTTTCTTATTACCCGTTAAAAAGGTGGAAATAGTTTCATCAAAAAAGGCTAAAGTAGGCTTGATTCTTTAGAACAAATAATTTTTAACTATGCATTCAAAAATTATAAGACAAATCTCCAAATGAGATATATTTAGAAGTTGATATGAATATTGTTATACTAGAATGAAATATAGACAAACAAACATATTTGAAAAATTGATCTATTTGGTCTTAATTTTTAATTAGATACATCCACTTTTCTGATATCTTTTGTTTATATTTTATTTTGAGGGATTATATTGCTATCCTGTTGTGCATTACATCATATATTGAATCATTTCTTTTGTCTATTTTAAATTATATGGAAGAAAAATTCCAAAAAGCCATCTAAAAGTGTGCAAGGATGGAATAGGATAATATCATTTTATGAATTGAAATCACGTAGTATAGCGATGGAAAACTTACATAAACTAACCTTAAGATGTTGTATCAAAAGATTTTTCTTTTTTCTTTTCTTAAAGTGACAAATGTTAAGTTAATTTTATTTGTCTCTAGATAAATACCATTAATAAACTCACACTTAAAGTGATATCTCAAGTTCAAATGAGTGTCACTACGTTTGAATTTGGGTCACCCCTGAAAAATGTTTTCTAAAATTATTATCATTACCAATTGAGTTAAATTGATATTTTGTTAGTGAATATAATTGACTTCATGATCTCTTAATCACTCTAACTTGTTTTTCTACCCAAATTGACAAACCATCTTATCACTTTAACTTCGTAATGTAAAGATTATCGAGATAAATTTCTCCATGCTATTTAAGTAATCAATTGAGTCCAAAAGAGTTGAACTTGGAATATGTGTGACTATTTGTAGATTTTAATTTATGTATCTTCTATACATGGCTAGGTCTAGAATAGTGAAATTACGTGATTATATAGCTAAAAATGTAATCGGAAGATTATTATATTTGTTTCATCATACAAGAATCATAATCGCAGATATCTTATAGATCTATTAATTAATTGTAGTTGATCACTAGTGAATTAATTGATTAAAATATGCAAAGAAGTTGACTATCTGAAACCCGTAAATAAAACGGTATGATAATTTAATTGAATTGTTTGAAAATATTAGTTGTTCTCTTCAGACAATTCAATGCAAATAAATCCATATAAAAATGATTAAATTAAAATATAATGCAAGGGAATGTTATGACTACCTTGAAGTCAATAATAATAATCCAAAATATATGGATGCTAAATCTATCAAACTTCTTATTTAAAATTATTAATAATAGCACCAACATTTGACTACATTTCAGGGCTATTCAGACAGTACCAGAATTTGAACTTTGACATTAATAAGTTCAAACTATTTAGATTTGATTACACATTAATGACACTCCCAACCAAAAGCCACACTTGTAGTTTTTGAATCTATTTCGATTTTAACTCAGCTATGACAAAATTTACATACATATAAAGAACAATAACAGAAGGATCATTTAGAAAGAAAGTAATAATAATAAAGAAAAAGAAGCTTCTTTACTAGGAATACATATCCAATTCATCATTTGAAAACCAACTTAGAACCTGAAGATGAATGAAGCAGTGAAGACACAGAGAAGCTTGTGTTGTTGCTTTTTGTATTCAAACTTTGCATGACTGATGCTGCTGATGAAGATGTTGCAACAACTTTTGCAGGAGACCCTTTTAAAAGCACATCAAATTTTGCATATTCCTCTCTTTCATGCTTTATCTCCTTGAGCATTGCAGCTATATCTCTCATTGTTGGTCTTTCATCAGGAGATGAATTTACACACAATAATGCTATTCCTAATGCCTGTATCATTTCTTCTATTTCTGACTCTGGTCTCGAGAGTAAGCTGGGATCAAGTACTTCAATACCCCTTTTCTGTCTCACCCAATCAACAACATGTAAACCATCCGGTATCGTTGGATCAATCGGTTGCTTACCAGTCAAGACTTCTAGCAAAACTACACCGTAGCTATAAACATCGCTCTTCTCTGTGATCTTCATCATATAGCCATATTCTGAGACAAATTCAATGCGCTGACAAATTAGATTTCAATTTTTTGTATACATCATCAGTGGAATAAGTTTTACACTATCAACAAATTGCAGCTAATCATATGTGCGGCTTTAGAAAAAATAAGGATTACAATCAAACTTTTTTAGTGATTCAATGATTATGATTGATTCACAGTGTATAAAGACTTTATATTGATGATGTGTATATGAATTAAATCCAAACAAATGATCTTAAATGTGATTTCAATCATGTGAATGCAATTACTATATGAATCTTCACAAAGAATTGTTGTGACTTAATTATGCAGAAGAAGAATATAGTTCAATCATGTGCAGGCACACTAACCTGGAGCAATATATCCATAGGAACCAGCAACTGTATTGGACGACCGACCGACATCACCATCATCAACAAGCTTGGCCAAGCCAAAGTCAGCAATGTAAGGTTCAAATTCAAGTCCAATAAGAATGTTATTGGCTTTAATATCTCTGTGGACTATAGGAGGAACACAATCATGATGTAGATATGCAAGTCCTTCTGCAGCACCTAACAGAATTTGGAATCTAAGTTCCCATTCCAGAGAATTTCCAGTCCTCTCATGAAGTACATTGCTTAAACTTCCATTTGGCATATAATCAAAAATAAGCAATCTTGTTCTCCTGTTCCAACAACAACCTAAGAACCTTACAATGTTCTTATGACGGATCGAGCCGAGTGTCTTCACCTCAGCTGAGAATGAGTCTCGAACTCCACTTTTATATTCCTTCAATGCCTCTCCTAATTCATCAGTTGTTATAGGCCACAGTTTCTTCACAGCAATGACTTCGCCATTATCCATTTCACCTCGATAAACAACACCAGAACATCCTTTACCGATTATATTCCTATCGATCAAACATCTCAGTACTTGTTCCACTGAAAAGTTTAGCTTCTGGAATGGTATGAATTGCCATGGCCACGAGTCTCCTAATTCTGAATCATCATCTCTAATGGTTCTTTTTGCTTTGATGACAGCAGTTATACCCATAAGTATCATTAGTACTGTTAAGGCTATCAACAAACCAATGGCAAGCTTAATCCTTCGCGATTTTCTTACATCATTCTTCTCATTCAATGCCATATCAGTCTTGCTATAATCCTTTAAAAAGCATGAGTCCTGACCTGAAGTGCAAAGTCCTTGATTTCCAGTGAGGTCTTTTGATGTTAATTGCCTGAAAAGCTTGTTATCTGGAAGATAGCCGGTAAATTTGTTGAAAGAAACATTGAGGGAGACAAGGTTGTCGAGCTCGGAAAGAGCTTGCAAATCTCCTTCTAACTGGTTATGTGAAAGGTCTAATATGGAAAGCTTATTAAGAGCTGATATCTGAGGTGGTATTGTTCCACTTATTGAATTGCAACTAAGATTGAGAGCAATTTCTAGAGCTTTGATCTGTCCTAGCTCGGCCGGTATGCTTCCGCTGAGCTGGTTTCCACTAAGATCAAGAAGTTGGAGATTTGAACATAGGCTTAGTGATGCAGGAATTGGTCCAGAAAACAAGTTATTGCCTAATATTAACTTACTTAGAGAAACAAGACGGCCTAAACTCGCTGGTAATGGACCTGAAAACTTGTTAAAAGATACATCCAATACCTGAAGTGAAGATAGTGATGACAAGGAGTTTGGAAGTGAGCCTTGTAAGTTGTTAGTACTGAAGTCTATCATTTGCAGTTGTGTGCAGCTTCTTATTTCATCGGGAACCGGCCCAGAAAGTCGGTTCCCAGATAGATCTAAAAAGTTCAAGCTCTTAAGACTTCCTATTGTCTTAGGAATGCTTCCAGTAATCCTGTTGTTTCCAAGCCTCAACCTTATAAGAGAGCTGCAACTTCCTATTTCCGAGGGTATCGAACCTGATATATCATTCGAAATCAAAAGCATTTTTGTGAGGTTTTGGAGCTGAAACAGTCCACCAGGAATACTACCAGTGAGTGAATTTCTAGACAAGTCAAGTGCTTGTAGCTTACTACAGTTTCCCAAACTTGAAGGAATGCTTCCTTCAAGTTGATTTTGCCAAGCAAAAAACACCATCAAATTTGACAACTTCCCAACCTCAGGTGGAATCAAACCTGAAAGCTGATTTGTGTCAACTTGCAACTGTTGAAGCTTTTCAGCATTTGAAAGACTTGCAGGTATTGAACCAGATACATTATTATCACTAATCATAAACTCTTCAAGCTCTAAAAGACTCCCTAAAGACAAAGGTATAGTTCCAGATAAAGAATTCAAAGATAGATCAATGTTTCTCAAACTTGAACAATTACCAATCTCATTAGGAATATCACCAACAAAACCATTCTGCCACAAAAACAACTGTTGCATCTTTTTTAACTTACCAATCTCACTAGGAATAGAACCTGATAAACTATTTTCATAAAGGAACAAATCAACAAGTTCAGAACAGTTACCTAACTCTCTTGGAATTTCACCAGATATCATAGTAGTATAAATTGACAAAGTTTGAAGCTTTTTAAGCTGACCTAAAGAAACAGGCAAAGAACCTGAAATTCTTGTATCAGCCAGCCCTAAAACTGTCAAATTACTACATTCTCCTATCTCTTGAGGTATATTTCCAATAATATCCTTGTTTCCTCCTACTCTAAGGACTTCTAGTTTTGACAACTTTCCAATCACAAAAGGGATACTCCCACTTAACTGATTATCAAAAAGGAGAAGACTTTTGAGACTAATGCAGTTGCTAATCTCAAAAGGGATTTTTCCAGTAAGTTGGTTTGAATTCAAAGACAAGTTAGCAAGATTTTTGAGTTTTCCAATACTTGAAGGAATGGAACCAACAAGGTTGTTGAAACCAAGGTCAATGACAGTAAGTGAAGAACCATGACCAATGTCAAATGGAATGGTTCCAGTGAGATTGGAATCAGAAATGATAAGCTTGTTAAGAAAGATAAATGAAGAGAGGTTGGAAGGTATAGGAAGTTGAAGAGGGATAGATTGAATGTTGATTTCAGTTACAAAGGAAGTTGAGGAACATGTTATGTAGGTCCAGTTGCATGGATTTGTATCAAGTATGTTCCAGTTAGAGAAAGATAAAGGTGGTGGTGTTGAAGTTGAAGTATGAAGCCATGAGAAGAGAGTTGTGACTTCATGGTTGTTATTAGAAGAGAAAGAGAAGCCAAAAAGAAGAGTTGTTTGAAGAAGAATAACATAAAACATTGGGTTAAGCATTGGAAAAATGAAAACATTTGCCTCAAATTCCAAACTTTTCTTCTTGGGTTTGAGTCATTGGGTTTTGAACTCTTCACTTCTCAATAGTGAATGTGAGTGCTTTCTTGGTTTGAACTCAAACTCAGAGAAGCACTTAGTTTAATAATCACTTTTTTTTTTTCAAAGAAAGGTGAAAAAGAGCACATGAAGTTGGTTGAGAATAAACTAAAATAAAATTTATTGTCTTGAGATCAGAAAATCTGCAGAAGTTGCAGATTAGCACCACCCCACCACACTTAAAGATGCTTCTTTGTGTCTAAGCAAAAAACATTAGAATAATCCAGCTTGTGTTTCTTTCTATCTTATTAATTTATCTGGACCTTTGCTGCACTGCACTGCATTGCATTGAATATATATCTCATTTATGGTGTTTGTTTATTGTTGAATTTATTGTCTTCAGAGAAATTAGGGACTCATAATAAAAATCATTTAAATAAAAGAAATGATTAGAAGAAATATAAGAACAAAATAAATAAAAGTAGAAGATTAAAAGATAGAGAATCTTAATTTGAAAAAATTGTAATAAACACAATTGATAAATTCAAAAATAGAGATTGAGAGGAAGTGCAATAGTGAGAGAGAAAAAAGATACTATAATAAATAAATTATATTTGGAAAGAAACATTATTGATTTTTTTTATTAGAGAAATATTATTGCTTTTAGCTGATATTTCTAAATAATATATACTTGATTTAAACTGAATTCTCCTTGATTGGTGTTGCTAAAAAATATGTTATTGATTTATTTTCTTATCCAGCATTATGAACCATATAAAACCAAAATTAATTCGTAAGTAAAAAAACACTCCTTGTGCTTAATCTTGAGTCATATGATTAAAAAAAAATTACGAACCATATAAAACCAAAATTAATCTTGAATAAAAAAAAAATCCTTTTTATATTTCCGTATAATTGACCATTAATTTTGTGTGTAATTGTAAATTTTTATATCACACCATTTTTTCTTCGGGTGAGACATTCTACATAATTTTGTACGTTTGTTCCGTAGAAGATTGAACTATGTCATCTCAAGAACTTCATCATCAGAGTAATGGTGTCCAGCTTTTTAAGGTACTCTTCAAAGAAGCATTTCAGGAAGAAAAATTGGTAACAATTTTGTACTTATTTTTATTTGAATTTTGCACAATATAAAAATGAATTGTAAAATTAAGACTATATAGTAATTGGTAAAATATAGTTTAAACCTAAGTGTTCAATGTGTTAAAGCGTTAACCGACATCATTTATGATTTGACTGTTTTAACGGTTTATATACAATTTCATTTTAGTTCAATTGACTACTATTGGTTGAAATATGATTTAAAAGTCTCGTTTGATTGTTCTGTAATTTGTTTTTTAAAACATTTCTTCATTGGCTCCTTCTCATATTTGAATTTATGAAAAATTTGAAGAGGAATTATTATTTTTTTCAATTTTGGCCACCCTCTCATGTTTGATTTTATTGGCTATATTAACTGAAACTACTACTACACCATGTAAACAATTTGGGATCATCATCGGAACTTCTATTTTGGTGTGTCTCATTTATTGTCACAGTAATTCTACTGTTGAATAAAAGACTTTATAAATGCTACCATATTTAATAAATCGTTTCATGTAACAGTTATTTATCCTTAAAGCCCCTGAACTGTACATAAACTCTTCTATCCAATTATTGTTTGAGTCTTAGTTTATTAATTGAAAATTGATGAATAATTTTAAATATTAATATGAAAGAACAAAATCTATTTGTGCACATTGACAAAAATGGCTACATAATTTACTGAATTACTGTTAATTATTTATAAAAAAATGTTTACATACTCTTAATGATTGTGCATCTAAAAATATTTCTTATCAACAAATATAAATTATATTACTATTACCCCTGAGTATTTTCTGGACAAAAAAATCAACAACATACGTGATGACATGTAAATTCATTTACGAAATCAACTCTAATTTAATAACAAAAATTTGAAAAATATTTTGAACGCATTTTTTTTATAAAGAAAATAATAAAAAAATTTGCACATAATTGTAAGGTATTGAGAAATATGAGAACAACAATGAGCTAAATGTTTTTGAATCCACAAAAGATTTCGACATTACATTTCTACTCAAATTTTTAAGGAAATGAGTATATGAATAACTTATTTTATATATTCAACATTTAGTTTGTAACAACTTGACTTCTTTGATCGACATTGTTAGCTAGCAACTATTCATTCACACTATCAATTGGGCTTGTCGTCCAACCACTCATTGTTCAATCATAGATCTTTGTCTGAGGCTGAATATTGCGCTCTCGCTACAACTATTTGTGAACTTTAGTGGTCCACATATGTTCTTCGCGATCTTTAGGTTCCTTTCACAACGCCTATCGTGCTTTATTCTGACAAAGTCCGCATGTCATATAACTTCCAACTCAACTTTTCAATAATGCACGAAACATATCGAGATTGACTGCTACATTGTTCCTGAAAAATTACAAAGTCAACTTTTTCACCTAATGCCTATTGATCCACATCCTTTCCATTTTCTTTTGTCCTATTTGGGAATAATTGACATATACTCTCCAATCTTTGAAAGGGATTATTGGATAAATAACATGTTAGTTTACTTAGTTAGTTCAATTAGTTTAGGAACATTTTGTTATATTTTTTCCTCCTCTTTTGTATCATATAAATACTCTTCTCTTTCAGTTTAATAAACAACGAATTAAGTTTTACTTCTTCTTTCCCTTTTCTCTCATATTATTACTTCCACTCACACTGCTATGACTTAGAATAAATCTTAACTAACTAATCAACAAAAAAATTACCCTCACCCAAGGTATTATAGAGAGTAATTGAACAAAATCTTTTACGGTATTTGTAGATGCAATCAAGAAGAGGAGCATCAAAATGAAGAGGAAGAGGATCGCCCAAAGTTAATGGTACAAAAGTAAAAGAATAGGGTTTTACTAGAACATCTCTATAGCCTACGGTCCAAGCAATCACCAGACTCTTCAAAATTGACAAGAGTTCTACAAGCACATGTGAAACAATTTTTTTAATATGCTTAATATTTTATTAAGAGAAAAGTAAAAAACAAAAATTTGTTACATAAACCTAGGAAAAAGAAAATAGAAAGAAAAAATTGATGGATTTATATAACATAAATTCCTTCTGTATATTATTTTTTTTCTAATCTTATAAATCACCTCCGTACAAGATTCTTTATTTATGGTAGAATAATTTAAAAAATATTTTATAGTCATCGCTTTCTCTTCCTAAAATCATTAAAATCATTCAACAATACCCCAAAGTCATGAATAATTTTGAAATGTATATTATCATTGCTACTAGTAACATTTGGATATGTCATATTATCCACTAAATATCTTGAATGTAATTTTGCTTTTAAATTTGAAGGAATTTTATGATTTTGAACAACATTTTCATATGACATTGCATCACTCTAATACCCTACGATACATATATATTAATAATTGATAGCGTTTCAACAAGTGTACTCAATCTTTGCAAATAATAATAAAAATGTAATACCGAATATCGAATTCAATAAATGTTATATTATGGAATTATATTAAATTACTAGAATACAAATTTTTCGAATTGATTTAGTTTATCTGCAACGTACAAAAGCATGAGTATTGAAATTTATAATGAGAAAAATATTATAGATAAGTTTCACTTTGAATTCAACCATGGATTCTAATTTGAGTTTGATTATTGATTTTTTTTATTGAATTATTACCGAATTTTCTTTATTATTCTTGCCCTATTTTCTTAAAGATAGAACTTTTAATTCAAAAGTAATCCATAATTCCTTAGTGTATGTAAGATTAGACTTAAGCTTATATGTTAAAGAATTCTTATATTGATATATTGTCTTTACAAATATCTCAATTGGTTTCACACGTTTGCATATATTCCTTGATTACAAAGTCATAAATTTCTGATCTCAAGTATTCGTAAAATCCACATTCATGTCAAAATACAAATCTTAAAATAGGTTTAAAGTGATCATGCAAAAACAAAAACATTAAACACAAAGATGAGAAAAATAATTCAATAAGCTCATCCAAATAATCAGAAATCAAATTATATATTCAAGGGTTTCATCAAGTTCTACTCATTCCTAACAAAGAGAATTTAGTTACTCATGACAAAGAAACAAAAGATAGATATTCAAGAAGAATTACAAGAAATATTCATGAATAATTCTTGATAAAACTCCTCAAATGGTGTTAGAACCATCCTCCTCTGAATTTCTCCACTATGACACAAGTCTCTAGACTTCAAAATAGCCAAAAAAGATTTCAAAAGTGTGAGAAGAACACACTTTTATGCATTCTGTAGAGGGTTGTGCGTTCTAGCACAAGATAGGAGGCTCCAACGCTCCTGGGAAAGAAGCAAATTATTGAAAACTACATAAATGTGCCTCAGATGTATAACTTCTAATGCATTTTTATTCTCTTTTGAGTCTTAATTTGGTTTTGATTTCTTCTAAAAGTTGTAGCTATTGATCTTAGTTTTCCTTTGCATTTAGTATGACTCCATTTGAGCATTTACAACTCTAGATATGGTTGAATTACTCAACATAAGTCATGTTGATTTCTCACTAAAATTTAACACTGCACTAAAACAATAGAAAACTACAAAAAGAAAATCTCTACTTATATCAAGGGAACAAGAAAATACACACTTCATTTAATTTAAAAACTCTTTAAATTAACAGATGATTAAAGATAGATAAGGCTAAACAATGAAAAATATGTATATGATGAAGAATTACCTAAAACTTAGTTTGCTATTTGTCTCTAAGAAACAATTAAATTTAAATAGGGTAATAGTTAAGAGCAAGCTTAAAATCAATTTCTCCAATCTAATCATATTCAATCCTCAAAGTTCATGCTACCACAATACACCCATCATGCTTAAAGGTTGTTTAACAGCTCCAAAAAAAATTTGTAAAATTAGAACAACACATTAGACATTCATTTATCAAGTTCAACTCTCTCTTCACATAATCTCATCAAAGTTTCTATCAATTATTTATTTTAAGGGTTATGTGTTTATTAGTTCTAGAACATGCATCACTCTACCATAAGCTTGAAAGAATTCTAGATAGCAATCACAGTGCAACAAACATATACATTTTTAAAGGACTTTTGGATTGTAATAAGGTTTAGGTAAGGGTATGAAATATTTCAAAAGTAGGCTTCACTATTTAGATTTAGGTATTCAGTCTCAAATTATCATACTTTTTTTCCCCTTTCATTGTGGAGATTTCCAAAACATTGGCACAAGAACCAGGAAACACTGTTATTAATTTGAGTACATAAATTGAAAACTTTTTTTTTTCTTTTTAAAATAAGTTTGATTCAAATACCTCATGACCTGCATCATGATCATCTTTATCAATTTTTTGACGTAATTTGTTCCTCGACGTCTCCCAAAGGGAGTGTACCACTTACTCACAATGCTTCTTAGAATTTAAATTATCAGCTAAATCTAGATCAGATACTTTGTCATGATTCTTATAAATTCTTTCCTAATCAGGGGATAAAATTCTACAATAATTGTGTTGCCTCCTAATTAATCATTAGGAATAAGATCAACAAAAAGATAAATTAACCCTACATTGTGTATTAACACCATGGCTTTCTTTATTTGTGTACCTTCATTTTTGACATTTCCTAAAACATCAATATATTTAGGAGTAAAGAGAATATTTATTTACCAACCTCTTTATGAATGCAACATCTTCAAAATATTTAGTTATTCCATGAGCATTTGAATAATTTCTACATTTCTCTATAGAATGCCTGTACAACCTTACAAGTTTCACTAAACAATGAAAAAATTTCATATTCATTATTAACAAAAGATGCATACCTTTCTCTCTGAGCTCTAGTGACATGTCCAAATCAACCAATAACCAAGTAAATGTTAAAATTTATTTTTAAATAAATTAAAGTATAAATTTTTTTTAAATATATGTATAAAAATAGAATACTTTTAAGATTAGTATTCATATTTATCTATAAGATATCAATTTAGTGGAAAAAATTTAACATTGTATGTTTAATAAATCATGTTCAAATTTGTACTAAAATAATTGTAAAATGACAAAAACACCAAATTACATTTAAAATGATAAGACGTGACTATTTGATTTTAATTATTTTTGTTGTCAAATAAAATTATGTTTTGATTTATCACTCATCCAATCTATAAATATTTTAGATTGCGTGTATTTGTTTTCATGAACAATTTTTATAGATAAATATTTTCTTTTATTGGAGGAATATAATATATACCCAAGTACTAATAAGAAAAAATGTGGGATAGGTCTATCTCATAGTCATAAGATATTTATTATTTTTCATATGAGAAAACTTGAAGAGTTACGTGCTACACCTTTTGACTACACATGTCTAAAGATAAGGTAAGACATATAGTATAATTATCATCAAATAATATTGTATACCTTGTTTATATTATCACTGAAATTTAAGAGGTTTGTATTGGTGTTAGAAACATGTTTCAAACGATATCAGACAAATACGTTGAATGACACATAATATACTTCATAATGAAATATAAATACAATTTAGTCAAAAATATTGATGTATTTGAAACAAATGCAAACATACAAAAATTGACCATAAATATATCAAAACGTATAAACACACTTAAAAATCAAAGATGTAAACTCGAAAAATATAAAAATTCTCACACTTTTAACTTATTTAAAAGGATAAAAGTTTGAAACATGTAAAATAAACATAAAAAGGAACACAAACTAGATGCATCAAGTACAAAACAGTCTACAATCCATCTAACACATATTTCAATAGAAAGAGTTGTAGGGGATCTAAGCATATATGTCATTGTCTTTCAAATTCTAGATAAACCTAAGTAATATACAATATAGACTAACAAGCACCGTTATCAATAATGATTGAAGAACAATCATTGTCGAATTACTAATATTGATTGTATTGTAATTTATAAATTATGATACATGAATAGTTCTACAAAATATTAGATACTGAAATAGTAATAATGAAATAGTAATAATAAAATGTGTGTTAAAGCAAATTGTAAGTATATAGGTTAATAAGAAGGATGAAAAAGTTTAGTAAAAAAAAGAAGATGGAAGAGTGCCTCTTGTAATACCCAAAATTTATTATAAACTATTTTTTAATTAAATAAATTTTAAATAATTAATTTTATGTTAAAATTTGTTTAAAATATATATTGATTAATTTTCTTTATATGTGTTTATTGTGGTGTTATAATTTTATACATATTTAATTTAATAAGTAATATAAATTATTTCATTATTTCAAATCTTTAGGGATTTA
>JBBPBS010000858.1:1227790-1260891 GCA_037974835.1 Cicer judaicum
TATAACTACACACTTTATAAATAATCAACACAAGAAAAATAAAAAATCAATTATAGAGATACTATTCACAACAACGTGCATTTAATAATTAAATCACTCCAATTGACATAAAAGATCAACATGTTTTTCAATTATTTCAAAATTAACTTGTTAGTTTTATATTAAAAAATATAAAATTTAAATTTGTAGTAAGTTGAATTTTATTAATTAATACATATACTAATGGCTAACTTATAACACTCCGTGAGGCTTATGTGAAGTAAATTTATTTTATATGACTTAAGAAATTGTAACGAGACTTAATATATTATATTTTATAGTTAAAAAATTTCTACTAGCAATACTATTTATTAATAAGAATATGTACTTATGAAGTAGATAAAGTGAATGAATAATGACAAATTTTCAGTACATATTTTTTCAGTCAAATAGAATATATTTATAAATTATATCTTATCTACAACAAAATAAAATAATAAAGTATTAGAAGTTAGTCAATATATATATATGGAAAATAAGTTTATGATAAAAACTTAAGTTAGTACTTTTATTTTTAGTCAAATGTTGCACTTTATTAAAGTCCAAATATATTCCAAATACAATATTTTAATGGAATCTTCCGTTGGCCTATAAATAAGTACACATTGCTTTAGTATACCACTACACAGTTAAGATATCCAATAATCTCTTTTTTGCAAAGCAAGTTTGTTAAGATGGAAATTCCAATGAAGAGTTTATTGAAGTATGTATTGTTACTTGTTGCAATATTAGGGGCCCTAGCTGGTGGTGTACAAGGTTTAAATCCTTGTTGTCATGATTCATCATTATGCGAACCAATTCATTGTAGTAAACTTCCATGTTGTGTACCTCCATCCAGTGATACGAAGCAGTAAAACTTTGTAGTACTTCCATGATATTTACATCAATCATTTTGTATTTGATAAGAGATCATCTCATATATAATAATTTTCATTAATAAGATGAATTAAAAATAATATTTTCATATTCTCTAATGTTATGTTCCTTTTATTGGTAATTTTTTGTGTATATGCAAAAAAACAATTTAGTCTTCGCTAATTTCTATAACTTTTTCCTATGAATATGTTTTTAAGCAAAAACATAATCCCACAAAAATATATTTAGCTTGAGAACGATTAGTTTTAAAGTATTTTTTTTATATTATTTCTTCCTTGAGACCGATAATTCAACAACACATTTTATTGGTGGAACTCTATTCTATTTTTATTGTCAACGGTTATAATTATTTATTTATGTTTTTCAATGTTTTTTCTTTATTATTTAATTTGGGTCAGGTTGTTTGCCTCTTAATTTTTTGTTTAAATTTTTTCTAATCAAATAATATTTGCCTGTCGTTTGTAATTTTAATTTGGGTAGTGGTGTAGACTTAGTTGCAGCGACTAATTTTCTTTGACTCTGTTTGCTTTTGCTTAAAAATAATCACTTGATGATAGTTTTTGTTTGATCTATTTTAAATCAAATTACATAGATAATATTTTTACATGGTAAAAGATCTTATAGAATTAGTCTCTAAAACTGGATAAATGGAATTTTGTTACGTGATATATTATCTGTAAGTTAAATTAAAAAAATTTTAAATGATGAAATAACAATTTTGAAAAGTGTACAATTTTGAAATTATAATATAATAAAAGTTAAACATTTTTTAAAATGTTTTTTAACAAGCTAAAATTTTATAAAGAGAAAAATAAAACAATGAAAAATAAACCTAATTCAAGAAAAGAAAAATTAAAAGAAAAAATACCAAAAAAGATTCCCGGAATTAGTCAAGTTTACTAATTATTAGGTGGGTGTTATATAAAAAGCAACATCTTTATGCAACTTCTTTTTCCTTGTCAATTTAGGGATGGGAAAGAGTCTAGACCGTTCGTAGGGGCCTATGACCTGGCCTACTTATGGCCTGACCTGACCTATTTAATAAAAAGGTTAAGCTCAGGCTGTTTTTGAAGCCTATTTATGTAAATAGGTCAGGCTCAAGCTCAGGCTGTTTTTGAAGCCTATTTATTTAAATAGGTCAGGCTCAGGCTTATAAAAAAAGCCTATTAGGCCTGATAGGCCGACATATATATATTTATTAATATTATTTTTTATTATTATATTAATAATATTATTTTCTATTATAAATTCTATCAATTAGGCAATCACTTAGTAATCATTTCATATTCAATAGTCGTTCCATATTCGGTAGCAGTTCTATATTAGGTAGTAGTTTCATATTCGGTAACTGCTCAATTAGTCAATCAATCAGTAGTTGTTCCTAATTTGTTTAAGAGGTAATAATGGCTGCATTTAAAAAGGCTTTTAAATAGGGTTCCAAGCCAGACCAGATTATTAAAAAGGCCAAGTCAGGCAAAAAAAAAAGCCTATGATAAGCCGTAGGCCAGACTTAGACCGAAAAAATAAATCGTAGGCCAGGCTCAGGCCTTTCAAAACCTGGCCTGGCCTATTCCCACCCCTACTTGTCATACAAAGCATATTTGTAAAAGACTCTTCATTGATGGTAAAAGAGTTGTACAAACATTTAATAGCCTCCGCTTTTTAATCTTCTATGGTATTATCTCATTCTGATTGTTTTGTTAGCACACCTTTCCTTAATTAAAAAAAAAAAATCTGCAATACCACCAATTCATGAGTAAAACTGAGACTTAAATTATCATAAGTGCTAATAACATTTGGATGCATTATAGTTGCCTTAAAGTATACGGAATGTAAACTTACTTCTCAATTCAAAGAAATGTTATGATTTTGAAATATATTCTCATTTGACATTTCATCACTCCAAGAGTCTAATATCTATATCATGACAATTACCTTTTCTATGTTATCTAAATGAAATAATGTTGATCCAAAGGCCTAATGAGTTGCATCATAGTCATCTTTATCAAATTTTTGGCATATAATTTGTTCTAAGAATTTTCCAAAGGGAGTGATTAGGGTATCACTTTCCCATGATACTTCTTAGGATTTAAATTAGATTATAAATTGTTTTAAGAATTTTATACTGAATTTAGATTAAATGCTTCATCGTGATTCTTATCAATTATTTCATGATCTGAGGGATAAATGTTTTCAATAACCGTGTTGCCTTTAAATTAACCATTAGGAATGTGATTAACATATATAAGACTCATTGCCAACTGCTTATAATATGGCAAGTGGATCCCTACACCGTAATAACGCATAGGTAAATACTAATGAATAACAAGTTAGAATCACTTGCATAACAGAAAATTACATTCGCGAATATAGTTTATAACTTGTTCAATAGATTCATAAAATATTACATCTTGAAAAAATAACCTATGATTGTTTGATTACATTATAAAATAACCACATCAATTTTTAATTCCACAAGTCGGGAAATGATATTCTAATGCTAAATACATATCTCATGTGCCTTCAAATTCTAAATAAAAATAAATGGGGCGTGTTAAAAATATCTCCGAAAGCACAAAAAACAAAAAGGAAGAGGTAGTTTTAAAATATTTATTTCAAAAATATACATGAAAATATCAGGCATCTTATGATAAAGCTCTCAACTTTAATTTTCATAAAAGCTTAACTTAAAACATTCTTTCTTAATAATTTTGAAAAATATATGCACGGCCTCAAATTTTTTCGTTAGAATATGGAAAAGTCGTCCTGTTATTTTAATATAGGTCACAAAGATAGTTGACACCTGGTTGATAAAGGAGGTCTGACAAAACTCCAACCAACGTTTTGATTGTTTTCCTTTGCTTGCTATTCCATGTTTGGAACAACCTGAAAGTCCCACTCCTAGTAAGGCCATGCATGATATGATTAAAAAAAATGCAATGCATTTCAGATGTTATGTATGTAATGCCTCTGTAATGTTATGTATGTAATGCATCATTCATCCACAACACTTATAAATCAAGTGAAAATTAAATCCTAAATCCTTGATCAGAAGTTGGAACTAGAGGCAGACTTAGCCAGAGGCAGAACTCCTGTTCAGAGGTAACACATTGTGGAGTAACAGATCAGAGGAAGTCTGACCACAATCAAGCTCTATCCATAGGCATCATGACCAAGTGTGCACGGGTCAGAGGCAACATGATTAAAGGCAAACTCTAATTAGAGGCAACATAACCTGTGTTAGAGGATATGTGACCAAATGCGGAGTCAGATGATACGTGAACATAGGCAGTGTCAAAGGATACGTGAATAAAGATAAAGTTAGATGATACATGTCTAGAGGCAGAGTCAGAGGATACATGACCAGAGATAGAGTCAACAAATACGTTACTAGAGGCAACCTGATTAGATGAACTTTGATCAAAGGCAGCATGATCTCATGAAAGATAGAAGGGAAACAACAAAGACAAAATGGAAGGAGAAAATTATAAGCAAGGTAGAAGAAGCTAAATCAAAGGCAAAGTAGAAAAGTATTATCATGTGTTAGGAATTAGAGGCAACAATTAACAATCCTTAATCATATTTTGCCTAGATTCCTAACTAACTTATCAGCATAATCATCACATAATTAAAATCAAACATGCATGATAATTAAACACATTTTTTGGTACAAATTTCATAACATCTACATGCTTAAAAGTTCCACCTCCTCACTTTCTCTGAATTTTTCTGACCCTTTTTTTGCCCAGAAATGGTTTCACTAGTAAATGAAGAATTTTCAATTAACTTATCCCATAACCCCTCATGCTAAAATAATTTAATGTAAAGAACTCTCATAAATTGCACTCAATAAAAAGGTTCTGGTCCAAAGCAGCTTTGAGCGCCTCTTGAAAACGAGTTCCCTGCTTCATTGATGAAGAGACATATTCCCGCATACAAAGTTGCTGGACAGATTTGGCGGGACCTTAGTAAACTTCTAGTCTTAGAAGATTTGGAAGAGAAGAAAAAATGGATGATTTGGAAGATAAGGTGAACAGGAACAATTGAGTTATCCTTCAGTCTCATTATGGGAAGGAGAAGGGAAAAATGAGATAATGAATAAGTATTTTTCCCGAGAAGAATAAAAATGAGGAGAAAGAAGGAAAATCTACTTTATGCCTCTTGGACATTTCCTATATTATCTTTTTATCCATTCCTATTTTAATTAAAATTGTTTATTTCTAAATTAATATGTTAATACTTTGACTACTCTTTATTTTTAACATATTTTAATTAAATGAGTTATTACACAACAAAAGAAGAATTAGAAACACATGAGTACTAACACCATTACTTTCTTTGTTTGTACCTTTAGTTTTGACATTGTCTAGAAAATTTTGACATTGTCTAGAAAATCAATGTTTTTATGGACGCACTTCTTAACCAAACTCTTAAAAACTTGAACATCTTCAAAATATTTAGCTATTACATGACAATTAGAAAACTTTCTATACTTCTATATAGAATGCCCTAGAACATTAAGAGATTCACAAAATAGTGACAATTATAAATATTTAATATAAACAAAAAATACAACCCTTCACATTCAACAAAAGTGTGATTTCTCACTTCTTGTGTCATGTTCAAATCAATTTAACTTAAAAACATTAAAATTTATTGAAATTGATGTTTACATAATGTAAGATATTAAAAATATTAAATATGTAAAAAAATAGAAAGCATTTTTTTATTAGTATTTATATTTATCCATAAGATATCAGTTAAATGGTAAGAATTTGACATTGTTACATTAAGGGATAAAGTTCAAATCTCATAAAAATTATTGTAATATGTCACTAATTTTTTTTTTTTTTACTTAATGATAATTTTCCCTACACTAGTTTATAATACAAAAGTAGAGTAGTACTTATGTTTTTCATTTAATTTTTATTCTAAAAAAATATTAAAAAAAAAAACTAACTGAAAAACCTAGAGGCACGTAAACTTGTCTCATAAATAAAAGAAGAAAAGACGGAAAAGTTTCATGTAATAGAGTTACAAATTTCAACATTAGAACAAATTAAATTAAAACATAACCTGCTTTAAGTATAAATGTATAAATTTGATCGGAAAAAATATTTTAAATTTGTAAGTTTCTTAATATTGACACTTAATTTTGTTCGCTACTTTAAGATTTTTAATAAGTATATATATATATATATATAAAATTAATAAAAAATAATAATGATAAAAATAATAATAAAACAAAATAGTTAAACCTTTAAATTTTAGAAAATCATAGATGTGTTTGGTATTTGTTCCATTTGATTTCTTTTTGATATAATTGATTCGGCACAAGAATTAGTATAATTGTAGCTAATTAAATGAATAGAACTCGAAAAGAAACAAATTAATGGTAATCAATTGAAAATTATTCTTTTATATTGTGTAATCTATATTCAAAAAGTTTATAAATAGTCAATAGCAAGAATAGAAAAGGGTGCACAATTCAAAACACAATTTGAGAGCACATAAAAAATAGAAAGAGACTCAGAGACAAAAGAGGAGAAGAGAATTTGATCTCGAGAAAATTAGTCTAGTAAAAAACTAATTCAGCAGTAAGGTATCAATTTCTTATTATTTTCTCTAATTTTCTGACTATTAATCCTTATATTGCTTTTTATTCTATTTTTTTTCTGTTTAAAAAAAAAATTCATATGTTAAACTTTCATTTTTTTTTAAAATGTTGTTTATTCCTAGAATTGATTTTTTTTTTTTGCAATGCAAAATAATAATAAAAAATATAACTAATTGATGTTTATATACCAAGAAAACAAATTTTACCCTATTGTAATATAATAGAAAACTCATATTATGTCTTTATCAAATAACTAAAAAAATCATAACAATATATACATGATATTTCTCTTAGGATTAGAATTAATGGTCGCTGCCGTCGGATGAAATTCATCGTCGCTCGCTGCACCATATAACTCATCCCCAATCCTTGGTGGCCTTTGTGTGGCGACAGATCCGATAACGTACAAGCAAATCCTTTAATTGGTTGTTTCACCATCATGTTCATCTATCTCGTTCACATACCGCCATGTTAATTATATTGTTTTCTAACAAAAACCAATTTTTCTTTACTTTAAAACAAAAATAGAAGATATAATCCATAAACAAATATCTCACTTTTTTTCCCGTTGTTGTTAATATTATTATTATTATTACATTTTATTTTTTTTATATGTAAATAAATAAAAAATTAATAATAAAATTGGACAACACATAAATATTACATGTATTTTGATTTTCCTATTGTACCTAGAGGTATGTAACAACAAGGTTTTTCCCTTGTCAATCCAAATTAATAAACTTTTTTTTCTTCTTTTTATACTAATGAGTAGTTTAATTTCTTTTTTTTATTTTATTTTTATTTTTAGGGATAAAATAAATAATTAATTAAATAAATAATATGTATACAATTAATTATAGGGTAACCGTTTTAATGGATGATGTGGGGTAATACTATTTTTCCTATTTGTAATCGACTCCCGAATCCATTTTTTTGGTTCAAAAACTTTACTTTAAGTTTTATCTAATTTTTCCCTTTTAAAAAATAAAATTGGTGGTGAGTTTTTTTTTTCACGGACAAACCGAACGCGTCACTTAGTTTATAAGAATAATGGTTGTATAACAAAAAAATAAATAAAACATAAACAATTCAAAAATTTATAAGAGTGATTTCCACTCTAAAAAATATTATTAAAAAAAGATAAGTTAGTGTTTGTATACACAATTAAAAAGATTTACATAAAATATGTAATTTTTACTCTAAAAATATTATTACTTTATCTATAACAAAATAAAATAATAAATATTAAAAGTTAGTCAATATATATTGAAAATACATTTATGATAAAAAGTTAAGGTTGCACTTTTTTTTTTATAGTCAAATGCTACATATTGTTAATGTTCTGATATATTACAAATATATTATTTTAAAGGATTTTTCCCATGACCTATAAATAAGTACACATTGCTTTAGTATACCACTACACATACTTAAGATATCCAATAATCTCTTTTTTGCAAAGCAAGATTGTTAAGATGGAAATTCCAGTGAAGAGTTTATTGAAGTATGTATTGTTACTTGTTGCAATCTTAGGGGCTCTAGCTGGTGGTGTACAAGGTTTAAATCCTTGTTGTCATGATCCATCATTATGCGAACCAATTAGTTGTAGTAAACTTCCATGTTGTGTACCTCCATCCAGTGATACGAAACAGTAAAACTTTGTAGTACTTCCATGATAATTACATCAATCATGTTGTATTTAATAAGAGACCATCTCATATATAATAATTTCATTAATAAGATTAATTAAAAATAATATTTTCATATTCTCTAATATTATGTTCCTTTTATTGGTAATTTTTTGTGTATATGCAAAAAACAATTTAGTCTTCTCTAATTTCTATAACTTTTTCCTATGAATATGTTTTTAAGCAAAAACATAATCTCACAAAAATATATTTAGCTTGAGAACGATTAATTTTAAAGTATTTTTTTTATATTACTTCTTCCTTGAGACCGATAATTCAACAACATATTTTATTGGTGGAACTCTATGCTATTTTTATTTGTCTGAATTTTTACTGTCAACGGTTATAATTATTTATTTATTTGTGTTTTTCAATGTTGTCTTTTTATTATTTATTTTGAGTCAGGTTGTTTGCCTCTTAATTCTTTTTTTAAATTTGTTCTAATCAAATAATATTTTCTTTGTGTTGTTAAGTATAATGTAAGAAATAGTTTTTAAAAATAAGTAATTCAAATAAATTTTTAAAATTTTAAATTTTAAAATACTAAAATAGAAGTTTTTAGATATAAATTAAAAGCTCCTAGTCTCTAATATGGGATATATGGTGTTTTGTTATTGGGTATATTTCCTTTGAGTTGAAGGTGTTTGATTTGAATTAAAATTTTTTAAAGATTAAATAACAATTTTGAAAAGTATTAAATTTTGAAATTATAATATAACAAAAGTTAAACATTTTTTAAAATGTTTTTTAACAAGCTAAAACTTTATTAAGAGAAAAGTAAAACAACGGAAAATAAACCTACTTCAAGAGAAGCAAAATTAAAAGAAAAATGCCAAAAAAGATTCCATGAATTAATCAGGTTTACGGACACTATTATGCGGGTGTTAAATAACACAACTTCCTTGTGCATATTCTATTTTCTTGTCTTACAAATCACCTAGATAAAAGACTCTTCATTGATAGTAGAATACTTATACAAACATTTAATACCATCAATTCATGAGTAATACTGAGACATAAATTATTATAAGTGCTACTAATATTTGAATGCATGTAGTAGCCACCAAATATATTGAATGTAAATTTTATGATTTTGAACAACATTCTCATTTCACATTTCAACACTCTAAGAGGCTACATCATGCATATATATGGATCATGACGATCATCTTTTTATTATTTTGTTATCTATATGAAATAATGTTGATCCAAAAGTCTCGTGAATTGCATCATTTTAATCTTTATCAATTTTTTTTTTTTGCATAATTCGTCCTAAGCATATTCCAAAGGGATTGAATAGGATACCACTTCTTTATGATACATCTTGAAATTTAAATTGTCAATTGAATCTATATCAGATGCGTTATCATAATTCTTATAAATTATTTCTTGATCTTGAGGAATAAAATTCTTCAATAGTCGTGTTACCTTAAATTTTAGAGACACTTCTTTACCAACCTCTTAACTACTTCCGTAACACCTTAAATTTTATAATAAACTATTTTATTAATGAAATAAGATTATAAATAATTAATTTAGTGTTAAAATTATTTTAAAATATATGTTGATTAATTTTAAGATTAATCTTCGTTATATGTTGACTTTCTATGATGTACTAATCTTGTACAAAGTAGACTAAATGAGTGATGTAAATAACAAATATTATATTTTTATTATTTTTTATATCTTTCTAAAAATATTAGTAATTTAGTGTAATATTGTAAATAATAAGATTTTAAGTGATTCAACGTGTATGTGTGATATTTAAGCGTTCGTAATTAATTTGATATTTTCTTGTTTGTTTGACTAATATTAAGTGAACACATATTTATGTTTAATTATGTATAAATATTTCTTATTTTAAGTTATTTATTTTGTAAATAATTATCTTGATATATTAGTAATACTACAATTGATTTTCTTTGTTTTTATATATCTCATATGAAATGGTGATTTTATACATATTTGTTGTACTTTAGTAATTAATATAAATTATTGATGTTATATTTATTTATTTTATCATTTTGACTATTATATAAAGATGGTAGTATTTTTTTGCGATTATTTAAAAAATATTATAGCAATAATTATAATTATTATTTTAAATATTAGAATTTTGATCATTAACGTATTTTAATAGATTAATTACTTTATTGAATAAAATACTAGTAATGTTTTATTAATGAATTTGTGTTTAAAAATAAAGTGTTAAACAAACCTAATATTGATAATTATTGGTTTTATTTTAACAAATAAAAATAAGAGTAAAATGTGTGTTTATGGGTTAGACCCATATACAAGACAAGAGTAAAACCCAATTAAATATAAACAAAATAATAACCACAATAATATTTTCTTGTATTTTCTTCTTTTTCTTCGTAAGCCACCGCCTCCATAACATTTTATTCTCCTTCTTCTCTCTTCGACTATGACCATTATAGTGGGTTTCATACAAAACTAAAACCACATTCGTGATCGTTGTGATATGTTCTTTCATTCTCAATCCGAATCACAAATTAAAAAGCCTTATTCCTCTTTCTCAAAAATCAAAGTTCCACCTTTTGATCAATATTTCAATCATTATGACCATCACCAATGAAAATTGAGACCATATTTGGACTCCACGAAACACTCTCTTCTATTATTTATACTTGAAATCACCAATTGTAACACTTAAAAAAAATAGGTTTCTACCCTTGTTGCGGTTGTTTTCTCGAATTCTAGCCAACACGTTCATTGTCTTGGAAATTTACTATGGTTTTTGGATTCCTCTCGTCGAAATCTTCAAGAAGCACTACTCATCTGCGTGTTTCGGTGAAATCAATGAAACTCAAACACATCGGTGAGACCTTATTTTGATAACTTGTTTCATGTTTTTTTGAATATGTATCTTCTCCTAACATTTTTATTAATTATATATCAATGAAATCAATGAAACTCAGACACGTCAGTGAGGCATTTTTTTGAAAACCTGTTTCACGTTTTTTTAATATGTATCTTCTCCTAACATTTTTATTAATTAAATAACAATGAGTTTTATGCTCAACGTGAATTCTCATCCATGTTTCGTTTACTCTCCAAATTTATCGATGCTTTTGGACTTGTTCGTTGGCGCGTTGTTGACATGTCATGGTTGTTGAAAATTATTATGATCCTTATAATGTATGAAAGCATCAGACTAAGGTATGAGTTTAGAGAGCGTTTGAATCCATGACTATAATACATTGTGAGATGAACGGTATTTTTGATTTTCTGTCCTTTAGGATTTTTGAGTGGTCCTAATATCACTATCCTTTTAGAGCATTTTTTTATGCTGTAATCCCATTGATTTTTGAATGGTTCTAATATAATATATTGTGAGATGAATGATATTTTTTTTTTATCTTTTTTTCCCTTTCAGATTTTTGAGTGGTCCTAATACCACTATCATTTTAGAGCAACTTTTATGTTGTAGTCCCATTGATTTTTGAGTGGTCCTAATACCACTATACTTTTAGAGCAATTTTTATGTCGTAGTCACGTCCATTTTTGAGTGGTCATAATATCACTTTTGAGTGGTTATAATACTATGATCCTTTTAAAGTGGTTTTTGTGTTGTAGTCATTTTCACTTATGAGTGGTCATAATACCATATTACAAGTGGCTTTAAGCGCCGTATTGAGGTTGTAATTCTAGAATGGTTTTATACGGTGCAATAGAACTCCGATACAGTTTGTCTAGACGATTTTATCCCAAAGACTTCGTGGTTGATAGTATGTATTTCACAATTTGAGCAGTGCCATTTAAGACAAATAAAAAAGAATAAGAAAGTTGAAGAATTAACCATGGAAGGATAATGATTACCTCTACAAGAATGATATTCTTAATGGACTTGCTGATGATCTATATGACTACTATAGTTCCAACAATATTGCTAGAGATCTTTGAGATGCTTTGAAGAATAAATATGATACCGAGAAAGTTGGGACTAAAAATAATGTTTTGAGCCACTACCTCAAGTATCAGAATATCAAATGACTGATAATAGATCGGTGAAGGCTCACTCCCATGAAACTCAAAAGTTAGCTCATGAGATCATCTTTGAAGGTATGACTTTAGATGAACAATTTCAAATTGTTGTTATTATTGACAAATTGTCCATGCTTTGAAGGATTTCAAAAATTCTCAAGCATAAAACAAAAGAATGTTATCTAGATAGTGTGAATAAGGCAACTCTATAGTGGTAGATTTGTACATCAATTCTAAATATGATATTTTTGTTGACAAAGATACACCACTGAAGCATGTTTGATTTAAGCGTTGAAATTAATAAAATGTCTCCCTATGCTTACATGATGGGTGATTTTCATATTTGACATGCTAGACTCTGTCATGTGAACAAACGTGTGATTTCAAACTTAAGAAACAAGTTTAATTCCAAAATTATCTTTAAATAATTTTGAAAATAGGATTTTTATAGTCAAGCTAAAATAGCAAGAGTTCACATAAATCATTAGTCAGAGAACCTGAGTTTTTAGATTTAATACAATACGATAAATGTGAACTTGACGAGACTTTAAGAAACACTATTTTATCACTTTACTAACAATTGTTCTAACTATAATATTGTAACTGAAATGAAAAATCAATTTATTAGAAACAAAATGAGGTTTTGTAGTGATAGAGGAACCGTGTATGATTCTTGATTATTTAATGAGTTTTATAAATTGTAAAGAATTACACATGAAACTGTTGCACTATATTCGCTCTAAATGAATGCAAGAGCTGAAGAAAGAATAAAACTCTTACTGAACTAGTTGTTGCATCTCATTAGTGAGGGGAAATGATATTGGTTGTTTGCTATGTTTTGAATAAAGTTCATAAATCTAAAAACAAAACATCTCTGTATTAGATTGTGAAGAAAAAAAAGCCGAACTTGTCTTATTTTCAAACATGGGATGGTATAACTTATGTAAGAATACCTGATCCCAACCGAGTTAAACTTGCCAATAGAGCCTATGAATGTTTATTCTTTTAGTATGTAGTAAACAAAAAATCGTATAAGTTTATGGATCTAAATGTGAAAGTGATCATACAGTCAAATAACGTTGACTTCTAAGAAAATAAGTTCCCTTTCAAATCAAGAAATAGTGGGAGCAGTGAACCAAGTCACGTTCATGTAATGAGAAGCACTAAAATCAGCAAATAAGGCGAAAGAGAAACTTAAAGAAGTAAGAAGGCCAAAGTTGATAAGATTACGAACCTGATTATACGACCTATACCTAGGAAGTTGATCCTGCAAATCTTCAAGAAGCTTTGTCATCTTTGGATGTATATTTATGGCAAGAAGATATAAACGATGAGATGGATTCTCAAGAGTCTAATAGGACCTATAAATTAGTAGACTTGCCTCCTATATGCAACCATATGATGGTTTTGTGATTCATTGACCAGAAAACAAGGTCTATAAGTTAGATAAATCTATGTATGATATTAAGTAAGCTTCTAAGCAATGACATGAAAAGTTTGATAACTTGATTTTATTAATTGATTTTAAAGTGAATGAAAGTCACAAATATATTTATTACAAATTTGAAAATGGCATTTGCACTATCATATGTCTCTATGTAGACGACCTACTTATATTTGGTTCAAATATTCATGTTGTAAATATTGTAAAATCATTGTTGTGTAACAACTTTAATATGAAATATCTCATAGAGGTGAATGTAATCCTTGGAATCAACATTACTAGATCAAAAAAGTGAATTTCTTTGGATCAATCTCAATATGTTGAATTTTTTTTAAAGAAATACAATTAATTTGACTATATATCTACTTGCACACCATATGATCTAAGTATGAAACTTTTCAAAAACACTAGTGAATGTGTTAGACAAATTGAATATGTGATCATCATTGGCAGCCTCAGGTATGCCACTAATGTACTAGACCCGACATTGCCTATGTTGTGAGACTATTGTGTAGGTTTACTAGTAGACCTAGTATGGAGCAATGACACACTATTGAAAGAGCATGAGATATCTGAAAAAAACCATGAGTCTCGAATTACATTATTAAAGATTTCTTGTCGTCATTGAAGGATAAAGTTAGGTTTATTGGAAAACCTTATCAGATGACTCAAAAATAACCAGTGACTATATTTTTAGTATAGCTGGTCCTGCTGTATCTTGGAAATCGAAGAAACAGATGATACTAGCTCAATCCATTATGGAGTCCGAATTGATAACACTAACTACTACTAGTGAAAAAGTGAGCTAGTTGAGATGCTTGAAGTAGCAATGTCAATTATAAGAAAGGGGAGTTTAAATTATAAGTGTCCCTTTTAAAAATTCTTATTTAAAAAATTGAAAGTTTAACTCAAGATTAATGTTGATTACAAACGAAGAACGTTCTTGGTTAGTGGAAAACCTGCAACATCAATTTATCAATATAAAAATTGAATGTAAGATAAATAATAAATAGAGATAGAGATAGAGCAATCACACATGCATATTTCCTAGTTTACCCAAAACGGGTTACGTCCAGACCTCACAAATGTGAGATTTTCCACTAAGTGCTCAAAGCAAGAACGTTCTTGGTTTTCACACAGTTTCCACATATCAGTCTTGATCTACTATACAATTTCTACCTTTCTACCTATAAAGGATTTTCATAGTTAACTAACACTATTTCAAAAAGGATTTTACAAGCTACCTTTTAAATCTTAAAAGGATTTTTACACACTACTCAAGCTATGTTAACAATATAGTATTGAGTTACAAAGCAATGATTTTGAGAATGTTAGACTTTGGGTATTGCTCAACTCTTGTTTGAGATATAGATTCTATATATTATAATTCATTAATCACTGATTCTAATGTCACACTAAGTATGGAACTGCAACTTAGAATGGTTAGAGAAGCTCGAGTATGATTGATGAGTGATGTTCTACTTGGCACTTTGAGTTCTGGTGTGTTCTTCATTGTGAAGCTTTATTTATAGAATTCAAGAGAGCTTATGACAACTCGTTTAACCGTTGGAAGTGGGTCAGCTGTCATAAGTTAGTGAATGGATAAGATCAGCCATAAAGCAAGATTGTTCTTGTTGAAACCAAGAATGTTCTTTAGATCCAATGAAGTTCTTCGAATTCGTCTAAGATGAGTTGACTTATATTGGTAATCTTGATAGTTTCCTAAAATGATTACTAGCCACGTGTGCAGGTCTGTTTGAAAGTACAATAGTAGTGTACTTTACAACCTGTCAGTTGTACTTGCACTTGCTTGACTTGGAGAATGATCTTGCTTTATGCATTTTATGAAGCAAGATATTGAGTCTTTGAATTCTGGAATAATTCTTGCTTATATTGTATATTTTTGATGAAGATATGCAATGGATAAGACTTCGTAGATCTAATCTTTTACATAATAATTTGATCATTCTTGTTTATGGAAGATGTGGAGAACGTTATTCGTTTTCTAGAAATCTATAAAGAAAATTCTTTGTTTTTTTGATTGCTTTCTTGATGTTAATAAGAGCTGCTTTGTAATTCTTGTTACCTATCGTATTTTAACACATTTAAGTACACATGTTAAATACCAAAACACTTAGAATTATAATTAGAAGTCTTAATTAACCTTTTGTTTAATTATCATCAAAATATTAATTTTGAATTTTGTCTCAACAATGCTTGCTAATTCACATCCCTTTATAGGAAAAACCTATGTCAGTTTATGTTGATCCACTACGATAGTATCGCTGCTATTGCAAAGATTGAGAATCGTTATTACAACGGTAAAAGATGAAAAATTTGTCATAAAGACATCACTATTAAAGAGTTACTTTCTAAATGAGCTGTTATAGTGGATCATGTACACATTGATGAAAATTTAGTAGTTCCTCTGACGAAAGGATTAACTAGAGAGAAAATCATGAATACATCCAAAAGGATGTGACTATTTCCCAAGAATTAGGTTCAACATGTAATAACAAGTTGTGACATGATGTGAGATGAACAAGTCGTGACGTGATATGAGATAAACATGCTATTATAAATCAGAGAAAGATGATTCCTGAAGTGATGATCGAATGAGGCATTAGAAACACATAATGAGATATATACTCTATGTAGAATGGATTGCCAAGCTACAAGATAACTATTGATAGACTCACTTATGTTAATGTGGAAGTGGAGCCACTTATGGAAATTTGAGCCAGAACTCCTATAGTGTTTACTATATTGGGGTACACGTGCAAGACCATTAATGCACAAGCTTTTAAGAATGCACCATATGAAAACTTTATGTGTGGATTTGATGTTAGAGAGAGAGTTTCATACTACAAATCACTCTTATTCAATCTAAATCTTACTTATTATGCAAATGCTTAAGTCGAAAGAAACCTCTGCTTATGCACAATCTAATAGAAGCCTTTAACGGTACTTCAAAAATAATTTTTAAATTCAAGTGAGGGATTGTTGGAACATAAAGTATGTTAGTGTTTGAATTTAAAAATTGTTGAAATCTCACATTGGAAAGCTCTCATATATTGAGTAGTTTTCACTTTTATAAATATTAAAGTCCCACATTGGATATTTAACATATGTGGGTATGCATTTCCCAACTTTCTCTCTTCTTCCTCTTTTGCTCGATGCATTTCCGAGTCACTTCTTCTTTCTTTTTGTCCCATCGAATTTCTGAATGGTCCTAATACCACTATCCTTTTAGAGTGGTTTTTATGCTGAAGTCCTGTCAATTTTTGAGTGGTCCTAATACCACTATCCTTTTAGAGTGGTTTTTATGTCGTAGTCTTGTCAATTTTTCAGTGGGCCTAATACCACTTTTTAGTAGTTCTAATACCACTATCCTTTTAGAATGTATTTTGCGCGTAGTCCATTTGATTTATTAGTGGCCATAGTATGATATTACGAGTGGTGTTAACTGCTATATTGAGGGTGTAATTCGAGAACGATTTTCTACGGTATAATACAACTCCGATACATTTTGTCTTAGTTGTTTTATCTTGGGGAATTTGTGGTTGATAGTCTGTCTTGCACAATTTGGCCAATACCGCGGAACATCTTAAAGAGAGCAACCTAATTTGTGATTCAACCTAGTAATATCTTTGATTGCTAACATTTATTTTGAAACAATTTTTCGAAATTAAAAAAGCAACATGTGTTGATTGATTTAATTTTGTTGAATGAGTGTTATTTAGTATTATTGTGATATTGATCATTGAATGAATTTTGTGTATATATTTGATTAGACAAGTTTATGTGATATTATAAATTTGTAATAAATTTATATGATGATGATAATATTTGATTGATGATATTGATGTTCTAAATTTGTGATGAATTTATATGATAATGATGTATAATTAATGATAATAATGTTATAAATTTGTTATTAGAATAGTGAAACAACCTCATACCTGGTGAAATAGTGATAACTAATAGTTTGTTTGATTGTGTTTTACTTTTTAGCTTTTGAAAACTATTTTATAAACAAATTTTAGAAAATTGTTTTTAAAAAGAAAATTTAAAAAAAATATGTTTGACAACTCTAATTTTTTAAAACACTTTTTGACTAGAGAATTAAAAAAACTGAAAAATGAAAAGTAAAATAATATTTATTTATTTTTCTTTTTTAATTTTAAAAAGTATAATATTAAAAATATTTTTACAAAACAATTTTTAAAAACACAAAATTCAAACAAATTTGCTAATTTTAAAATAGTAAAATAAAATTTTTAAGATATGAATCAAATAAATCTGAAATATTTTGAAGATATTAATACAAAAATAGAGTAGTACATATGTTTTTCATTTAATTTTCTCTAAAATAAAAAATTGATTAAAAAAAAACTAACTAAAAAACCTAGAGGCACGTAAACTTCTCGCATAAATAAAAGAAGAAAACAGGCAAAACTTCCATGTAATAGAGTTACGAGTTTCAACATTACAACAAATATTATAAGTTATCGTTGCTTTTCAGTTTTTACTTTTTTAGACATCATGACATTTAAAAAATCTTGATTATGCCCATGTTCAATCTTGTCATTAACGTCACTACAAATTGATAGCATATCAGAAGTTTATTGAAATAATAAGTACATCCATTAAAAATTGCATTATAATATTGAATGATTTTAATTATTCAATTCAATTTAAGATTTTCAATTTAATTAGAAATTTTGAGATTAGCAACATAAAAGTATTGACTTTATAATAATTTAATTGTAAATTTTATTTAAATATTTAATTAATATAAATTAAAATTGTTTAAAATATATAAAGAAATGAATAAAAATAAAATTAGATTACATTTTAAAAAAATATATATAACATCCATTTAAAATTTAACATGAGTACATATTAATTTATTTTTAAATTATTAATCTTAAATAGGAAAAGTTTTGAATTCAAATTTTCAATTATATTTACAAAATGTTATTTTAATAGTACTATTTTAGCTTGATTTATATTAAACATAATCAAAGTTAAATTTATAGTCAGTTGAATTTTATTATTTAGCACATAGATATGTGTACACATTTAATACCAAATTGATATAAATAATATTAATTTTCATACTAAACATGGTTTGTACATATTTTTAAAATATTTAAAATTCAATATTTATCATTATTAATTAAAATAGTATTAGTCACTAACTTATAACAGTCCCTGAGGTATATGTGAAGTAAATTTATTTTATAAGACTTAAGATATTGTAATGAGATCTAATATATTATATTTTATAATTATAAATTTAATACTCGTAATACTATTTACTAGCTAATGTACTTATGAAGTAGGTGAAATGAATGAAAAATGACAAATTCTCGGTACACATCTTTTTTTAGTCAAATGGAATATATTTATAAATTATATTTTTACTTATAACAAAATAAAATAATAATGTATTAGAAGTTAGTCAATATATAGAAGATACATTTATGATAAAAACTTAAGGTTGTACTTTTATTTTTAGTCAAAGATTGCACATAATTAACGCCCAAAAATATTTCAATTATAATATTTTAAAGGACTTTTCCATTTTCTATAAATAAGTACACATTGCTTTAGGATACCACTACACATACACATAAGATATCCAATTATATATTTTTTGCAAACCAAATTTGTTAAGATGGAAATTCTAGTGAAGAGTTTATTGAAGCATGTCTTGTAACTTGTTGCAATCTTTGGGGCTTTAGTTGGTGGTGTACAAGGTTTAAATCTTTGTTGTATATTCAATAGAATATCTTGCATCTCTTAATAAAGGGAGTTTTCTCTTTTCATATTAAGAGAATGAACTATTAGGGAAACTGAAAACAAATCAAATCTAACAAACTAACTACTTAGAGAATAGGGAAAAAATAAAGACCTAGTCATCATACAAATTAAACCAATATATGACAATTATAATAAAAGGATTAGCTATGTTTAATATTTTCCCTCAAACTGGAATGTATATCCAACATTCCAACTTTGGATAAAAGATGTAAGTAAGAAATTGGATGTAAAGCTTTTGTGAAGATGTCGGCAGCCTGCTCAGCAGAAGGTATTGGCATTAAATGAAGAATTCCGTCTTGAATCTTGTCGCGAACGACATGACATTCCATTTCAATATGTTTCGTTCGTTCGTGGAAAACGGGATTTGAAGCAATATGAAGAGCAGATTTATTGTCATAGTATAGAACAATCGGCTTAAGATGAGGAATATGCAGGTCGTACAGTAGGTAAAAAAGCTATTGAGCCAGAGCACGATATTCAGCCTCGGATAAAGAACGTGAAACAGTGGATTGTTTCTTACTTTTCCATGAAATTAACGAATCACCAAGGAAGAAGCAAAAACACGTAACAGAACGTCTTGTGTCTTGACATGCACCTCAATCAGAATCGCAGAAGCCTTTAATTTGAAATGAGGAACATGCTGGGAAAAATAGCCCTTTACCAGGATTGTTCTTGATGAAACAAACGATACGAAATGCAGGCTAAAGATGCAAGTTTGTAGGTGCTGAAAGAAATTGGCTCAACCTACAAACATCAAAAGAGATACCAGGACGAGTATTTATAAGATACAAAAGATGTCCAATCACTTTTCTAAAAACAGTGGCATTAGAAAGAGGTTGACTAGTTGAAATAGACAATTTTAAATTAGCATCCATTGGTGTGGAACATGGTTTTGAACCAAAGAATACTTCCTTTGATATAAGGAAATGTCATTGGTATTGCGATTTATTTCAAAACCAAGAAAATATTTCAATATATCGAGATCTTTAATGTTAAAGACATAGTGCAAAAAAGATTTAATGGATTCAATGTCAGTCAAATTGTTTCTAGCAATCAGAAGATCGTCAAAATAAATAACAATTACAATAAAACCAGCAGGAGTAAAACGAGTAAACAAGGAATAATCAGATTTAGATTGATAAAAACCAAATTGTTTTAAAGATGAACGTAATTTTGTATTCCATTGTCGACTTGCTTGCTTTAATCCATAAAGAGATCTCTTGAGGTTACCAACAAGGTTTTTATTAGAAACATCAAGACCAAGAGGGACCTTCATATAAACATCCTCAATGAGATCCCCATGAGGAAAAGTCGTGTTAATGTCAAGTTGAAATAAAAATCAATTGTTAACAGCAGCCACATAAAGTAATAATCTAATAGTGGTCATTTTCACAACTGGACTGAAGGTGTCTAAATAATCAAGACCTTCAGTCTGATTGTATCCTTTAGCAACAAGGTGAGCCTTGTGTCGCTCGACATGGCCATTAGCATGAAATTTTAATTTAAAAATCCACTTACATCCAATCGCCTTTTCATTGGGAGGCAAAGAAGTAAGTTCCCACGTATGATTGTTTAAAATAGATTGAAGTTCATAAGCTATTGCAAGTCTCCAATTTGGAGTCTTTAATAGCTTTAGAATAAGAAATGGGTTCTTTCAAAGTAGAAAGAGTCATAGAAAAAATCTTGTGAGAAATTGATAAGTTGTCATAGCAAATGTATTTAGACAAGGGATAAGGAGTGCCTTCAATGTTGTTAGAAGAACAAAACTGGTTATTGAAATTACCCTTTAACATGTAGCAATGGAAATCTTGAAGATACGACAGAGGATGAGTAACTCTAGCACTTCTTCGAGGAGTGAAAATAGGTGTGTGTGTGTGTCCTTCATTACATGAAGCTCCAAAACCAGCAGATTATGAACCTTTAACAGGGGCAGAAGAGCAATTCAAGGGGGAAAGGGAAGAGGAAACAATATAATTATTGTGAAACTCATCAAAGTCAAAGTCATTACCAACTTGGATAGGATTTGGTTGCGGAGAACGTAAATTTACAATAGGATAAGGAAAGATAGACTCAAAAAAAAAAAAAAAAAAAAAAAAAAAAAAAAAAAAAAAAAAACAGTGTCGCGAGAAAGAAAAACTTCTTTACATAGCATATCAAACAATACATAACCTTTAGTACCCGATTTGTTTCCTAAATAAACGCATTTGTGAGACTGCGAGTCAAATTTTTTTTATTCGATTGCGAAGTAGTAGAAAAACATAGGCAACCAAAGACCTTCATGTTGGAAATGTCAGGAGCAAAATCATGCAATATGTGATAAGGAGAAAAAAAAAATTAAAATTTTAGATGGTAGCCTATTAATAAGGTATACTGCATGAATAACAGCATTAGCCCAAAAAAGTGTGGGTAATTTTGCTTGAAATAAAAGGGCACGTGCCACATTCAAAATGTGTTGATGTTTATACTCAACAATTCCATTTTGTTGACGTGTCTCAACACAAGATGTTTGATGGACAATGCCATTGGTTTGATAAAAATCTTTTAGAAGGAATTCACTACCATTTTCATATCTAATGCATTTTACTTTCTTGTTAAATTGAGTATGAATAAAGGATATGAAAGATTTAACAAGCATTGAAGTTTTAGATTTTAGTTTTATAAGAAAAATCCAGCAATATCCACTTTTATCATTGACAACAGTTAAAAAATATTTATAACCAAACATAGAGGGAACAAAAAAAGGACCCCAAATGTCCATGTGAATTAAATTAAAGCAAGCAACAATGCTAATAAAGCCTTTTGCTGATCCAAGGTGAAACATAGGGAGCCAACTTCAGCATCAGATGTGTTGTTTTCATTAGCACTGCAATTTTCATGATCTTGAGAGGTAGATGAACAATTATTGGAAATGGAACTAGGTCTTGGATAGTTAGGAGGATAACCATGTTCCTTAAAACACACATCCACAGTATGACCAGGGTTATTGTAGAGAGAGCAAATCTTGTATCCACGACCACGACTACCATAGGTGCGACCACCAGTGGAGGAAGAACCCGTCCAGAACTACGGCTAGAATTAGAAACAAAAGCAACAGATTTTAGTTCCTCGGTAGGATTAAAGAATTGTCGTTCGTGTTGTATAAGCATAGAAAAAACCTTACTGATATGAGGAATTGGATCCATTAACATTATTTGAGATCGAACAGGTGAATATTGCTCATTAAGACCTTTAAGGAACTGAATTACATACCCATTTTCCCGATAATCACAAATTTGTGTTAATAAGGTGCAAGTTCTTCCCAAAGCTTTTTCAAACTAGTAAAGTAATTAGTAATAGTAGAATCACCTTGATGGAGAGCAAATATTTCTTCTTGTAAATCTGAGATTCGAAAAACATCACCTTGATAATATCTATCCTATAATTCCTTCCAGATTTCAACAGTAGATTCCATCCACATGATACTCTGGGAAATTTTTGGATCAAGAGAGTTGGCAATCCATGACACGACCATAGTGTTATAGTGATCCCAAGCAATAGAAAGTCGATCAGAGTCTGGAGGGCGATTTAGGGTTCCAAGAACGAACCCATACTTGTTCTTGGATTGGAGAGCAACAAGCATGACATGAGACCAGGTGTGGAAATTGATGTTATTAAGTGACGGAGAGACGAATGCAAGGCCCGGATTATAACTTGGGTGCATGAAGTAGGGATCGAGCATATCATATTGATAGCTTCAATTTCGATTTGAAGAATGCTTGGTGTGGTGATGAATCTGAGATTGATCATCAGATGAAGAAAAAGAAGGGCTGTCAGGATCCAATTCCATCGCAAAATAGAAACAGGAAAAAAAATTTGTCACAGAGAATGGAGAATTAGATGCACAAAGGAAGAAGATGAACGAGAAATCACTATGTATTTGTTATTGATACCATGTTAGTGAAATCATATTCAATAGAACCTCTTACATCTCTTTACAAAGGGAGTTTTCTCTTTTTATATTAAGAGAATGAAGTGTTAGGAAAAAATTGAATCAAATCTAACAAACTAAATACTTAGAGAATAGGAAAAAAAATAAAGACCTAGTCATCATACAAATTAAACCAATATATGACTATTATAATAAAAAGATTAGCTATGTTTAATAGAAACTTTGTAGTTCTTTTATGATATTTACATCAATCATTTTGTATTTCAGAAGAGATCATCTCATATATAATCATTGCATCAATAAGCTGAATTAAAAATAATATTTATATATTCTCTATTATTATAGTCATTTTATTGGTAATTTTTTGTGTATATAAAAAAAATCTTCTCTTGTGTTTTTAAGCAAAAACATAATCGCACAAAAGTATATTTTGCTTAAGGAGTTTTAAAGTATTTTTTATATTACTTATGCCTTCATATTGATAATTCAACAACCCCTTTTATTGGTGGAACTCTATTCTTTTTATGAGTTTGAATTTTTACTGTAAACAGTTATAGTTACCTTATTTATATTTTTCAATGTTTTTTTTATTATTTATTCTGAGCCAGGTTGTTTGCCTTATTTATATTTTTCAATATTTTTTTATTATTTATTCTGAGCCAGGTTGTTTGCCTCTTAATTATTTGTTTAAATTTTTTCTAATAAAGTAATATTTGCTTGAAGTTTGTAAGTTTGGGTAGTGGTGTAGCCTTAGTTGCGATGACTAATTTTCTGTGATCTTGTTTACTTTTGCTTAAAAATAATCACTTGATTTACAATAGTTTTTATTTGATCTATTCTAACTCAAATTACATAGATTATATTTATACATGGTAAAAGATCTTACATAATTAGTCTCTAAAATGGGACATATGGTATTTTGTTACTGGGTAATATACTCGTAAGTTCTTCTGTAAAACCCAATATCATTTATCTAGAACTTGTAAATTAGATACTTACACCTTGATAAAATATGAGACAGTAATAATGAATAATAATTTAGAATCAGCAATATAACTGAAAATTATATTTAACAATCATAATTTATAATTTATTCAACGGATTCTTAATATATTACATCATAAAATAAAACACCACTGTCTGAATACAACATAAAATAAAAATAATATATCGAATTTAAAAATCAACCCGTTTGGAATTGTTCCTCTGATTCTAATTCTATCTAAAGTTTCTCCAACTGCTAAGAGAATAAAAATAAAGGGGTGATATATATAAATCTCAGTGAGCTCTAAAAAAAGGGGAGATAGTTTAAAAATATTTTTTTGATAGAAATCTAAACTTTAATTTACATAAAAGCTTAGCTGGACATTCTTTAATTACAATTTTAAAATTATGGATGACCTCAAATATTTTCCTTGAAACTAGGAAAATTCATCCAATATCTTGTTGTGGGTCACCAAGATAATTGAGAATTAATTGGTAAAGGTGGTCTGGTCAAACCCCAATCAACGTCTTGATTGTTCTCTTTTACCTGTTGGTGTATACACGAAACAACATAAATAATATATTGAACTTGAGATGTTTTGTATACAATATCTTTAGTATGTCATGTATGCAATGCATCATACATCTACAACAATTATAAACAACTTAGCAGTATAATAAAATTCAAGTGCAAATTAAATCTTAAGTCCTTGATCAGTATCTCATAGACAAGAAGCACATAAATCAGAGGATACGTGGACTAGAGGATGCATGGACCAGAAGCAACATGGTCAGATATTGATGCATGGACCAGAGGCAACGTAGTCAGCTGATGCATGGTCCAGAGGCAACATAGTCAGAGGATGCATGGACCAGAGCCAACATGGTCAAAAGGTAGGTAGACTAAAGGAATAATCAAAGGAAACATATCCCGTGCAAGTATCAGAAGAAACACGTCTAGTAGAAGTATTAGAGGAAATGTGTCTCCTGGAAGAATAATAGGAAACACGTCACATGGAAGAATAATAGGAAACACATCACATGGACGAATAAGAGGAAATGCGTCGCGTGGAAGAATAAGAGAAAACGTGTATCATGGAAGTATTAGTGGAAACACGTCCCATGGAAGAATTAGAGGAAACACGTCTCATGGAAGGATAAGAGGAAACATGTCTAGAGGATGTTGAACAGTGATCAATGTCAGAGGAAGATGAATGGTGATCAAAGTTAGAGGATGAAAGAATAAAGAAATAGTCAAAGGAAGAAGAATAGAGAAAGAGAATTAGAGGCAAGATGAAGAAAACCACCAGAGGTAGAACTACCTATAATTTTAACAACGATAAATAGTAGAGGAAAAATGAAGAAACTACTAGAAACAAAAATACATTGAACTTTAACAACGATAGCCACCAGAGGCAAAATGAAGAAACTACTAGAGACATAAACACTTGGAATTTTAACAACAATAGCCACTAGAGTCAAAATAAAGAAACTATAAGAGGCATAAACACTTACAATTTTAACAACAATAGCCATCAGAGGAAAAATGACGAAACTACTAATGGTAGAAATACTTTTCATGATGAGCAACCAGAGGCAAGAATAGAAACAACCATCAAAGAAAAAACTTCCAATCAGGGATGAGGTTGAAAAATATCCAAGCATGTGTATTTGTTTTTAGGGGTAGAATTTGCACCTTGCACTAAAATTCAAATCCTAGAATCATGGGATTTCCTAAATCACTAACTCAACAAACAAGCAACAAGTATGCAAACCACATCCATGCCAATTTAAATCATTTGGGTGCAAATTCAAACCACCTAAATGCCACAAATTTTATCTCTATCACACGTCTAAATTCTTTCAACCCTTACAATCCCCAAAATAATTTCTAACAAGAAAGATAGAATTTGAATGAATAAACCCCCATAACCCTCATGCTAAAATAAGTTAATGTAACATAACTCATAGAAATAACACTAAAGAAGAAGATTATTCTAGTTCAAAGTAGCTCTGAGCTCCTCTTGCAGACGATTTCCCTTATTCACTTATTTAAGCTGATTCGCAAAGATGAAGAGGCAAATGCTCGCATGCAATGTGTCTGAGCATCTTTGTGGGATTTTAGTGAACTTTCAGTATTTGGATAATTTGTGCGAGAAGAAATGATAGTGTTTTAGCAAGTACACTGAATCATTGCAAGTAATAATAAAACGATAGTATCGTGTGTCGAACTCAAGAATTGTGTTTTACTATTAAATTATATTTAATTACCACAATTGAACAAGATGTTCCCAAATTGATTGAAATAATATTTAAAATACAACAATAATAAAATTGATCATTTGTAATAAGAAAAATATCAGGGATGAGTTTCACTTTAAATCCAACCTTGGTGTCTAATTTGATCCTAATTATTGAATTTCTTTATTGAATTCTCCTTATTATTCTTGCCCTAATATCTTATTAATAAAACCTTTAATCTCAATGTAACCCCTAATTCCTTAGTGGATTCAAGATTAGAATTAAGCCTTACCGTACAAGAATTCTCTTGTTAAACTATTGCTTTTGCAACTAATTTAATTCGGTGTCATGACCTGCATCTATCTCTAGATTACAAATTCATGAATTTGTCATCCAAAGCATTCGTAAAGTCCATTTTTGTTTCAAAATACGAATCTTAAAATATTTTAATGTTGACCAAAAAATAAAAAGCATTAAGCACATAGATGAGAAAAATAATTCAATAAACTCATTCATATAACTAGAAATCAAATCAGAAAAATAAGGGTTTCATCTTGTTACACTCATCCCTAACAAATAAAATTTAGTAACTCATGACAGAAATAAAAAATAAAAAAAAGATAGATGTTAGAGAAGAATTACAAGATAGATTCATGAATGATTCTTGATAAAACTGCTCCAACGGTGTTAAAAACAACCATCTTTGAGTTTCTCTACTAGGGCTCAAGTCTCCCAACTTCCCAATAGTAAAAAATATCCCTAAAAATAATTTAAAAAAAACGTGTTTTAATGAGTTCAAATGCGCGTCGCGCGCCTCAAGCGCACATGGACATAATCAGGATGCTAAAATATTATGGAAATGCGCCTTGGGCGCACTTCAAGCACACAACATCTTATGTTTGGAGTTTGGTGCAATTATCTCATCTTTTGAGTTTGAATTTGGTTTTGGTGTCTTCAAGAAAGTTGTAGTTATGGATCCTAGCTTTCATTTTGCATTTGATTTGAATTCAATTAGACATCTACAGCTCTAGATATGGCTGCAATACTCCACATAAGTCATGTTGATTTCTCACTAAAATTCAGCACTGCACTAAAACAGCGTAACAACGCAAAACTACGGAAAATCTCTACTTAATAAAGAAAATAAGAATATAAACATTCCAATAAATCAAAGAACTAAAATTAACAAAATATATCAAATAACTCATCAAATTAACTAATGAATAAAAGATAAATAAAACTAAAAACAATGAAAAATATGCATATGATGAAGAGTCATCAAGAAAGAATGGAGGATTTGGAAAAGAAGGTGAATAGTAATTGATATTGGTGTTTTCATAATGTTTTGAGTGTGTAATTGAAAAATGAAAGAAAATGAAGGTGAAAGATGAGTTAAAACATGTGAAACAAGAACAAAGAGAGAGAAGTAAAGGTGGCAAACACTCTCTTTGCCACTTGGACTTGTTAATACTACTATTTCCCTATTCTACCCTTATTCCTAATTTAAGTATTACTATAAACCACCATTTATAATTAATAAAGTTCTAGAAATTTTAATACTTAAATCTTATAAATATTCCTAAGGTAGTGAGAGAGTTGTTACAAGTTGAAGAGATTTTTTTTTAATTAAAAAATTTCAAATGATTAAATATGAATTTGACCAAACTTCATAAAATTGACCAAACTTCAAAATCTCCAAAAACATTAGTTTACTAAACTTCATAAAACTCGCCGTGACCTATTACATATGTAGGTTCAGCCCTCACCTTTCAATAATTGACCAAATCACATTAGAGTGAAGACAAGCAACAACAAGCAAAAGCTCCAAATCAATTAGAGCAACATGTGAAGATTGAAGGGGAGAAGAGCTAGGAAAGTAGATAACTACTCGAAATCAACTCAAATCTAATGGGAGAACTTCCATATAAAATTGTGAGTTCTTTTACTTTAAGTTTTTAGCATGAGGATTTTGGGAATTCATATTGTCAAAAACTATTTTAGGGGCATTACGGGTTAGAAGAAGTTAAAGCATGAGTAAATGGAAATTTTATCATATGGGTGATTTGAAAATGCATCCAAATAATTTTAAAATTTTATGCATGTTATTTGTTTGATTATTTCATGATTGTTGTGTTGGAAAATTAGGAACTCTTAGGATTTGGAGTAAAGAATTGTAGTTTAATCTGCAAATCCTGTTATTGAAGGCAAATGTGTGTGCCTTGGATAATCTTTCACCCTAGCCTCTGTAGTTTTGTCTCTGGACGTCATTCTTTAACTTTGGAATTTTTGTCCCTAGTTGTTGTTTCAAAAACCTAAGTATTTTTACCTCAGATAATTATTTTCTAAATTGTTGCCTCTGGTTGCTAACTCACCATTTAGGGAATTCTACCTCTGATAATTAACTTACGTTTATGTGCATGTTACCTCGGATGCTATTTCTCAACTTTAAGTATTTATACCTTTGGTTTCTCCTATTTTTGCATCAGATAGTTATTTTATGGTTTCATGTATTTTTCCTCTTGTAAATTAATTTTGTTTTTGCCTTTGGTAAAATGCTTCTATTTTGCATTTGATAATACTTTTCTATTTTGCCTCTGATTTTTCTTTTTCTGCTTTGCTTCCGATTTGCTTCTTCCATTTTTCCTATGTTGTTTTCCTATTGTCTTTCCTCTTATCAAGTTGCCTCTGATCCAAGTCCCTATAATCAAACTGCCTTTGGGCACGTATCCTTTAATTATGCCTCTAGACACGTATCTTCTGATTTTGCCTCTAGACACATATCCTTTTATTCTGCCTTCGGATACATATCCTCTTATTCTTCCATTGGACACGTATCCTCTGATTTTGTCTCTTAACATGTGTCATCTGATTCTGCCTCTAGAAATGTATCCTTTGACTTTGGTCACATATCCTTTGTCTCTGATTATGTTGCGTCTGACCTATATGCTTCTAGTCATGTTGCCTCTGGTTAGAGTAATCCTCTAATCGGAGTTTGCCTCTGGTCATGCTTTATTTGATCTATTACTCCCAAATGCTCCGCCTATGGTCAGGAATTCATCCTCTAAGGAAGTTTTCCTCTAGTTCCAGCTTTGAACAGATACTTAAGATTTAATTCCTACTTGATTTTCAGTATATTATTAAGTTATTATAGGTGTTATGGAGTAATGATGCATTGCAAACATAATATTATCAAGGCATTGCATACATAACACTTGAAGTGCATTACATTCTCATTATTCATATCATGTATGATCTTATTGGCAGTGGGACATTCAAGTTTGTTCCATGCATGGAACAACATGTAGAGGAGAACAATCATAATGCAAGTTGTGGTTTGGTCATACCACTTTAACCAATTAGGGCTCAATTATTTTGGCACACCACGTCAAGATATTGGGAGACTTTTCCTTGTTCAAGGAAACAATTGAAGTCATGCATAGTTTTCATAATAAAAAACAAATCAAAACAAAAATGGGTAGTAAAATAAAACTAAAATTGAATTAAAAATATCATATTAACTTGTCAAACAAAACTATAAAAACAAATAAATTGTAGCTTATGATATACTTGGCATCTTGGTAACCCTTTTCCTCTTCTTCTAGAAAACTTGAACAACTTTAGGTAGAGGGAGGCACACTAGAGTCATCTCTTGGTCAGATTGACACATTATCAGATACTCCAACACTATTTTTATTATCCTCATATTAATTTGAGCATTATTGGCAATAATAATATCACTAAAGGCGTGTTCATCAGACTTAGAATATAATTTTTAGATTGAAGTCTTGGTGTTCCTTTAACTTTGTCCAAACATCAGGGGATGCAATGTAAAGTCATTTAACAATTACAAGACATTGGAAATACACACTTAAATGAAACATTATAAATTTAAATTTTTTCCACAAAATAACATTGTTATCATCAAAACAAGTAAGATCATAGTTCTTCAAACTAATTTGGTTCAAATAATCTTCCCCTTTTAGATGATGAAAAACATCTATTTTGTGAATAATTTTTAATTTTTAACAATATAAAACAACATAAAATATCAAAGTCAGACTCCCTCTTAATATATGCACATTTCAAAGTAAGAGTGATGAGTAATATTCTACAATATAATTGATAAGCATTGGTAATTTAAATTAATTATAACATTCAAATTATTCTCAAAATATATTATCCTTTTTTTGTCATCAGACAAAAAATGTTTAGTATAAAAAATTGCAATAGAGTGAACACAAAAAATAGAATGAACCTATCTCACCAACAACTTTAAATAAATTGTTATCAAACCAACCTATCTCACCTCCACAACCTCCTGCCTCACCTCAACAACTTTAAATAGAATGAACCTATCTCACCTCAAAAACTTTAAATAAAATCATGTGTCTTATAACTTTTTTTCAAATTGTTAGATAATACCTTTGACAACACTTTGTACATACAACCCACCAATTTCGGGAGTACAAATGGCGACTTAAGTCGGGTTTTGTGCATCCCTTACCCAGTCCCAACAATTGATCGGGTTAATTTTTAGACTCTAAATCGTCCCTTAATCCGACCAAACCCGTAAATGGAGGGTTAAATAAGGACAAGAAAAAATAAAGATGTGACCGAGTTGGTCCCAAGACGAGTCCCTAAATAGTAATCATTAAACATCTCAAGAGCAGTAACTCATAAATAACATTGTTTTACATAAAATAACTCATAGCAAGTCGCCTATGGTTACCACTTATCAATCCATTCAAGAGTTGTAACTCATAAATAACATTGTTTTACAAACCCTAAGTTACTAATTTAGTATCTGATTTGTAATTTTTTTTTAAAAAGAGTGAATCAATAATAACAAAAAATAATCATTTTGTAATTAAAGTAATTTGGGACGGGACGGGTAACCCGAGCGGTAACCCAAAATTCACATTATCTGGTACATGGCCTTTATATCAAGAACAATCTCATATCGCATGATTTACTTCCTCTTCAATAAACTGAGCCACCAAACCAATTTTTCTGCTTCAATAGTTTCAATACTTTTAAACTATAACTTCCCCGCTCCTAGCCTATCTACTTGAACTGACGAGTGATGAGAGGCAAAATGAAGACTAACCTTCTCCTATTTACCATTATAGCATGAAAGAACTTAGAATCTACATCACCTTCTTTAAGCCACAAAATACTGGACTTATGCCAATTTATGCTACAATTCACCTTTGATAAAGAGAACAACTAAGTTGATACATATATTCATTCCAGGATTTTCTCCTCCCCCAAAGTACCCTCCTTACACCCAACTCATTTAGTCTCTCTTTTGCAACTTTGACTTTCCCTCTATTTTCTCCATGTTTTGCATGTCATTCTTTAAAAAAGTCATTTTAACCTCCTTCAATTTATCTTTCAGTACATCACCTCTCCAATCTAAACCATCATTGGCACTCTAGTGTTCTCTCACAAATTATTGATACCTTAGAAATTGACACATCAGCATATAAATTAGGTGTGGCCCCCAATTTACCACATCATCTCTAAGCAAAATTGGACAATGATTCGATTAACCCTTATCTAAGGTATATGCCATATAACTCGGCCAAACAATAAACCAATCCCCTTACAACATAAAGTGATCAAGTCTACTCATTGATAGACTATCTAGATTAGGCCATATGAAACATCACCCAACAAAGGGAAAACCCACAAATCTATTATATATATTTAAAACAGACCCCCAAATACCACCTCACCACCGAATGTCACCTCACCCCCTCGAATGCCACCTATACAAATATTTCCCACATCAGCCAAAAAGTTGATGTGGACCTCTCATCCTTTATCCCCTCTCAATCATACTCTCAATACCTAATCTCCTTTAATCCTACTCTATTTTTTTTCTTTCCTCCACAATTTCTTTTGTACCTCCAAAATCTATTTGATAATATTATTTTATAATAAATTTATATATTATAAAATTATTTTATAATTATTTATAATTTATAAATTATTTTACAATTTGATAATAATTTATAATTTATATTATTATCAAATTATTTTATAAGTTATTTTATAATAAATTGATAAATTATTTTATAATATTATTTTATAATATTATTAGTCATTTACCAATGGTAATAATTTATATTATTAATCATTAAATTCAATAAAAAAAACCGACTAATCACTCCTAAATATCGACATAAATGATCTTTATCTAATAATATTATTTTATAAAAAATTTATAAATTATAAAATTATTTTACAATTTGATAATAATATATAATTTATATTATTATCAAATTATTTTATAAGTTATTTTATAATATTATTAGTCATTTACAATAATTTATATTATTAATCATTAAATTCAATAAAAAAACTGACTAATCACTTCTAAATATTGACATAAATGTTCTTTATTTAATCCTCTTTTTATGAACAATTATATTATTCCACTTA
>JBBPBS010000858.1:1266410-1303779 GCA_037974835.1 Cicer judaicum
ATATATATATATATTTATATGAAATTCACGGTTTCATTAAATGTTGAACATAGTTCATTTTTAAATGAATGTATGAATTCAAAAAGAAATGTATATGAAATATAAATCTAATTGCAAGTTTGGAAGAGGAAGGAAAAAAACTTCAATTATTAACATGTTTAATTTATCTTCAAGAAGGCTAGTAATATAAAAGAAAATAATAATTTTTTCAACTAAATATTTAACATATGTAAATTACTATTTATGTATGGTGGTATATGAAAGAAAAAAAAAAGATGTTTCAATAATTAAGATATGTTAATTATTTCTATTTGATAGGATTATGTGTACTTATAATTAGACACAAAATAATCTCTTCTGGCGAATCTATCCTTGCACAATATAGATATTGTTCAACTTTCTTGTTCCACTAGTAAAATGTTGATGATAAAAATTGGTCTCAGTATAAATATATGTGGAATCGTGAATTTTCATATAATAGTTAGCTACAATTTTACAATAATATTTCATAAAATATAATTTTGATAGGTATCCCTTCACACACATACATAATGGAACCATTCTCATAGATTTGCCCATAATAGACGCAGTCATCTGACGTTAGATATGTATTAGAATTAAATTAAGGTTGTTATAAGTTAGTTATCATTAAATAGAAAGTAGTTATGTTAATTATTTTAGAGAATTATATAAAAATATATCATATACTAATTGTATCAAATTATTCTATTATTTCAAGTCTAGTATTTCTTAACTTATTTCTCTTTGTTTTAGACTCAACATTTGATTCTGAACCTATTACTTAAAAGTCATGGAAAGAGCAGCTAGCACAAAACATAATTTGAACCAATGTTATTCCACATTCCGTAATCATCAAAAGAAGTAAAAAAAAAAAGTTTGAAAACAGAGTAAAGGAAAAAGAATTTAGAAAACAAAAGAAAGCAATATGAAACCATGACTCGTTGATATGTATAAGAGTATGTGGCAAAAATAATTAACATTTTAATAAACGAGTTATTAATTATATATATAGTGGGGTGGCAGCAACAAACTTTTAACAAAAGAAACAACAACATCCCAGATTTTGAGGCCACATCACGTGAGAATGGGAATCCAAATATTTTTATTCACTTTCGTTGATACATAGAATTCTCAATGTAACAAGTTTGAAAATTAAATAAAGAGTTGGTAGTTATAGTTTAATCAAACAAACTATGGTACGTTAATTACATATATATGATATAAGTGATAATCCAAATAGGCCATACCCATAAAACAAAACAATTTTATTTAAAAAGCATAAAGAGCCAAAAGGGAAGAAAAAAATAAAAGGTAAACGGCGCTGCACTCTCTTCGTCTTTGGCCCCTATTTTAAGGGTCGTGACCTTGGGAAGCTAACTATAGGAATCTATGCACATTTTTTGTTCTATTAATGACCTCACAATCTCAATCAAAAACCCCACTATACTACCTAATACACACTGCGACGTTGTTAGCTTTCTGAAGTGGATACGAAATAAAATTAGAAATTTCAAAATAGGGTTAAATGCATCTTGTTTTTGTGGTTTGAGTGCTTACATTATTTTAATTTTTTATAGACAAATATAACTTTATTATTAAATGTTGAAAACAGAAAAATAAGTCCAAGATGTGTGAGAGTTTTGTTTATGAATAGAAGATTTTAATTATACTCCAACAAAATTTGTTCCACCACTATAATTTAGTTTTGTTCAAGATATTCACGATTACTTTAAAGAAGATTTTTATGATGCATAATTTTTTTAAATAGAAAAACTATAAATTTAAAAATGACTTTTACGATACAAAAATTTTAAAAATTAATATCGTAAAAAGGATTTTAATGTAGTAACAAAATGTAAATATGAGTTTTACATTAAAGATTAATTATGAATTACTAAAAAATGTTACATTCTTATTCCATACGTTCAAGAGAATAGGGTTATCTATGGTATACAAATTATTCGGGTATACTCGCTTTTTTTTTTAGATGATTGATAGTCTTATTTTTTGCATAGTTATTCAATCGGATATTGAATGACTTAAATCAATCCTCCGACTCTACCAAGATGCTTCTGACCAATTCATTAATCTCCACAAATCGACTTCCTAAGATCCCCTTTAAAGGTGGTGGAGAATCCCTCAAAATACATAGACTTACTTTCTTTTGATAGAAAATCGAAATCGCATGTTTTTATTTAGTTCAAGATTGTGTTTGAAATAAACTCAAAATGTGGAATGAGACATTCAACAGGAAGGGATACAAGTTAGTGGCACAATTGATACCCACTTACATCATGAGATGTTTTTCTATTGCCTATAGGTTTGTGTGATCACATTGAATCCATGATTAAGTAGTTTTGGTGGGAAGCTAGACAAGGCAACACTAAAAAAATTCATTAGATCAACTGGAACTCTTGTTGTCAATCAAAGAACCCAATTAAGAATGGGTTTTTGGAGCTTCAAGCCCTTCACTCTTGCTCTCCTTGCCAAATAGGGTTGACGCATTTTATATAGCCATGACTCTTTGATAAGTAAATGCCTGAAAGTTCAGTATTTTCCTAGATGCAATCTCTTAAAAGCTTAACTTGGCCATCAACCTAATTATATCTGGCGAAATATTCACGTTGCTATACAAATTCTCAATAGAGATTGTTTGTGGAAGATTGATACTAATCACTATGTTGATATTTGCAAAGATAATTGGTGACCACTTCAGAAAGGTTACAAAGTTTAGACTCCTAAACCTTCCCTGACCGAGCTTTCTCATGTTTCACAATTGACTCATTAGGATCTTGGCACTTGGAACAGACAGTTAGTGACGTCCACCTGTTTGTCGTTTGAAGCTACTCAAATTCTCCAACTAACACTCTCTACCTCTAACCAAACAAATCGTCTCGTTTGGGACCCTCACAAAAAGACTTGTTCACCGTCGATAGTGCTTATCATAATATTAAATATGGGGAAGCTTTAGAATATTTTTCTACCTCTAAAACATTGGTTATATCTGCTTGTTAGACGAAGTTATAGAACCCAAAAATGATTCCAATGCACGTGAACCTTGTTTTGAGATGTATAATAATCTCATGTTAAAAAAAAATAAATAAATAAATCTTATTCGAAGAGGTGTACTAATTGATCAGTTATCTCCTAATTTTCTCATTTGGCTTGAAAATGTTATTTCCATATTCTCTTAAGATGGTATCAAGTTTATTTTATCTAATTGTTATATTATATGATACTCTCAAATTAATTTTTTTTTTATGATACAACTTTAGAAGTGGGAGAGGAATTTCCCATAAAGCTTGAAGTAGAATCGAAGAACTTAATATGATATTGAATACACTCCATATAGATGTCGTCAATCTCTAACCAGCCTCTCTTACCAAATGGAATCCACCCCCGAATAGTTTCTATTAAATCAGTGTAGTTGCTTAGGCCCAAAGGACGATGTTCGGAGAATTGGAACCATTATCAAAGATGGTGTAAGTGTGGCTTTAATAGCTACAAAATCACTTTTATGGTACACAATTTCTTTCCAAATCAAATACCCTAAAAACAATCTCATAGTTGTAGTCATATTTTAATCTTTTCGCGTGGTATTGTAACGGTATACTACAAAGTGTTGGGGGTATACTTAATCATATTCTTTGGAGTAACATCCATAAATGAATCCACATAAATTATCTGGAATGCTTAACCGCCTCCATAAACAATCACCAAATTCTATTGAACACTAATCAAATCTAAAAACCATTAAATTAAAATATGGTAGTTTTCTTTTTTCATCTTCTATATCATCAGAATTGACTTTTATATATATATATATATATATATAAAGTATTTTTGAAGCTTTTCAAGGGGTGGAAAAAGAAACCATTTAAAATATAGAACCAGTAGCCCAATTGCTTTCATACTACACGAAAGGCCCACTAGACATTATCAGATATATCGAGCCCAACCAATATAGGAGGAACATAAATAAGGTTAATGTACAAAGTAATTTACAATACTGATCCTTGAAACTTAAAAATGAAACAATTGAGGTGCCGTTTACATTATTAAAACATCTTATGTTTTTATTTTTTAAAATGCCTATTTATTTTACTTTTATAAAAGATTCTCGAAGTATTATTATGAAAATACGATGGAAATTAATTAAAACATACTTTTTTAAATAATTAAATTAAATTTTTATTATTTTAAAAATATAGGCAATTGTTTATCTTAAAGTCTCTTATATCTTCATTAAAAAAATAAAGTAACACAAATTTAAGAAAATAAAAACAAAAAATAAACTATCTTTTAATTTCCTAGATTATAAAAAGAACAAATATCTCTCAAATTAAAAATTGTGAAGCAGCTTGGAGCATCTCCAACGGTAGTTAAATGAGTTCGTTCAGCGTAAAAAATTCAGTTTTTGACGAGTTCACTGTTGGAAATGTATCAAGTTGTTATCACCATTATTTCAAGAAGGAACGGGACTTTCATCACAATTTTTATTTTATTAATTTACAAATAATAATAAATGTATAACTTGTTAGTGGTAGACCCCATTCAATTAACCTGTGAGTTCTCTATTGAAGATGGTCAGTCATTTCTTAAATTTCCTATTAAGATGTATTCTCTATTTCTTTTTTTTTTCTAACCTACCTTTTTTTTCTTTCCGGCAAAGATACTCCCTTCCTCTATAATCTTTGATACATTAAGTTTTTTTTTTCTTTCTAAATTTTGGTTCTTGTAAGGAACCATGATACAATTAATGATATATTTCTTTTTGTACCCTAACAAATTTGCAAGTATGCATCAAATGCGTTATGTTTACTAAATTATTTAAGAGTAAACAGGTCTAAACTTTTATTTTTTATTTTTATAATAGGTAAAAGAGTCTAAACTTAATTTAACTGTATTATTTTTGAATATTTTTTAATAAGATTTACTTTATTTATACTTTAGTGTAAAAATATTTATATTATCAAATAATTATAATAGTTAAATCATTAAAAATAATTGATTTTTATTAAAATTATCTCTAAAGTCATCGATATGAATAATTATGATGTATTTATAATATAAATTTTTTTACATTAAGAATGCATAAAAATTAATTATTTTTAATATGGATGTCCAATTCTAAAAATATCAAATAATTAGAGACGGGTAGAGTAAAGAGAGGTTAAATTGGTCGACAATTTTCAATAAGTGATAGTTTTGTTGAATGAATAAACAAATTAATATTTGAAATTGTAAATGTTGATTAAATTAATATCCGAGTTTTATAAATTGACATATACATCTATGAAATTATTAAATATCAATTAAAATAGTCTTAAAATAAGTTGTTGTCGTTAAATATTTTGATGTAAAATTATAATTGAATATATAACTTATTAATGTTGATCTCGCATTATCTTGGAAATAAATTCGCTAATAAAATTTTGTTATCTCAAAAACAAATTTGTGATTAACTATAATTACGTATGAACTAATTATTGACAAATTAGTTAATGAAATATATAAATTTCATAGGAAAATTAGGTGATATTATTTATAATGATATTTCAATGAGATCAACACAGGTGGGTCTCAAATTCAATTAAGATGTTAACGATAAAAGTTTAAATATAAAATATTTTGATTGAAATTTTACAATTTCAAGAATTTATTTGCCAATTTGTAAAAATCAATGACTAATTTGATCGGCGCTACAATTTCAGAGATTGATTTTCTATTCACTCTAGTTTTGTCACATGGTCTTCTTAAATATTTTGGATGTTTTGTTCTAATCTTAAAAATTGAGTCATTAATAAGAAAAATTACAATTTTAATACTTAAATAATTTATAAAATTTATTTTTGTCCCTATAAAATTTTAAAATTTTATTTCAGTCTCTAAATAAAATTTCTCAAGTTTGTAGTCACTAAAAATTTATTCCCTTTTTAGTCCTTATTTTGAAAGAAAAAAATGGGTAAGAAATTATATTTTTTTAATCTCTATAAAATCAAAATAAATACTATAAATGAAAGAATAAAAAACTTTAAAATGTAGTAATCGTGTAGAATTATAAGTATATTTAACCAAACAAAATCATCCTTATTTAATTATATTATGAAAAATTAAAAAAATTGAAGTCATGGGTTATGTGATGTTGGGTTGTACATACAATCTAATATTTGACCCTGTTTTGTCACATTATCAATTTGGAAAACTTAATTGTCTAATCCTTACAATTTCGAATACTAGATCCTAGACATTCTTTTAAAGCAAATTAGAGTGCTAATCCTAGACATTCTTTTAAAGCTATAACATTAATAAAGCTAGTAGTTTACTCGTGCAGAATAAAATATGTGTGAGATGAAATTATACGTTTTTATTACAATTTTATTTTGAAGATATAAATGATTTTACTATAATTTTTTTTGCATAAGTAAGTTAAGAAAGTTGCTTTTTAAATTTTATTACAATAAAAAAATTATAAAACACTAAAATGTTACTTTCAAAATAGCTATAATACATAATGAATCTCAATGTAATCCTAATAATTAATAGTGCATTAAAATTTAAAAGTTAATAGAATGACACAATTTTAAGTTTCTTTGTTGTTAATCTTATATAAGTTGCTAAGTAAATGAAGACTTTCACCATGTGAAAATAGTATCTCAATGATAAAATAAAAATAAAACCCCATAAAAACATTTATATAAATCTAAATTCAATAAATGATATTACAATTCACAAGAGACAAAAAAACCTTTGAGTCATTCATAAATGTATTGATGAAAGATATACAATCATTATATTGTTTTCATCATATGCGCATGTATTTAGTTTTAGTTAAAAATAGATGGACTATATCAACTAAGACTGCACTGCTTGTCAAAAACAAAAAACTAAGAGTGCGGTAGTTAATTATATTTTATTCATATTGAATTTCAATCAAATGACTAAGTATCTTTAGAATGACTATTTTATATGTATGTGCAATGAAATCTTAACCTATAATTTTTGTATCATGTTGAGAAGGGTTTTAAGTGTACTTGTTAAGCAATCTAAAAAAAATAAAAAATTGATTTTGAAGATGAATGCAATACCAAAATGAATGCAATACCAATTTAATATTGTCATATTATATGAAGATGAATGCAATACCAAAATATTAAATTGTTGTTAAGTAAATTTAGAGATTGACACGTTGAACATTTGATTGTCGTGGAACAACGACAATTACATGATATATACATTGATTGATGATGTGTCATCGCAATAAAGTTATTAACTAACTTAATGCACTCTACGAAGACTCAGCTTATATTATTAAACTTTTTCTTATACTATAGCCAATAAAACACATTAAATATAGTACAAATTAAATTTGAATCTCTATAATTGTTTATGAATCATCTTATTTGAATTCTTTTCAAATTCTCAAAAACAAAATTAAATAAAATATTTATTAAATTAAAATTTCACATTACCAATTTATATGAACAAAAGTGGTGTCTCTAAATTTTATGTCAAATCACTCAAATACCAAATATTTTATCACTTATTATAATAAATGATTATTGATAATAACAGCCAAGTATTGACCCTAGCCTAATTACAAAATATAATAAGTAGTATGTGATACTATATAAAACAATATAAGAAATATTATAATATGAAAACTCAAAACTCATATTAATTGAGTTTGAATCTCACTTAAATAATTTTTTTAATTATATTTTATTTATTTTTCGACTGAATTCTATATTATTAAGACTCTATTAGGTGGAGTAACTCAAAAATTTACTCTAAATTTGTCAAGTCTCCGCCCATAAATGGTCCACCGTGGAATGCATAGTACTTAAAAATCACCGAAAATTCTAACGACAATCGACAATACTCATCGTCTTAATTAATAAGATTGTGACTTGGTTGATGATGTAGATTCAATACATGATGTTTTGAATGTTAAATTGTTGGAATTAACTAAAGTTCATACTAACGATAATGGTTCTAACATGATGACTAAAAGAGAAGTTTAAAATTTATTGTAATATCGTCGATTTGGTGATCATCTCTTTTTATGATGAGAAGGATTCAACTATTTTAGTTCATTATGTGTCTCATTTATTTAAATTGAGATAGGAACATATTATGGTTGAAAGAGAAGATTATTTTAGTAAAAAAAATATCCATTAAAAGAGAGAAAAACTATTCTTATTTTCTCATAACTTGTCACCGTAAAAGTGCGGCTCAAACAAACAAAAAAGTTTAGACATCAAAATGTTAATGGAAATTCAAATCAAAGAAGGAAAATATATCTTTCCTACCTCATGACATGTCTTCCAAAAACTATTTGATTCACATTTGAACTCTAGTGGGATAATATATAATTTCATCACCATATTACATTTTTTTATTTCTTTTCAAGCAAGACAGAGATATTATTTAATACACTTTTGAGCTTAGTTATCTTACATTTTGGAACATGTGTCTAAAATTCAGAACCAATATTGGCCTTTTTATTTACTTCATGCTTCCTTCATATTTTTGTTGGCATCTTCCACATTTTCTTATTTGCTTCTTATTGTACATGAATATCCAAGCTGCACAAAAATCAAGTATTAAATCACTACAAACAATTATATACATTAAGACATAAATTGGATAAATGCAGATCTTGAAATCTCATATCTTTTGACAATATATTTAGGCAATATAATAAATAAAAAATTATAAATTTACACTAACCTCTTTTTATGAAGGTGTAAGTTAGCAACTTATATCTTTTTATTTTGACAAAATAATCACTCACTATTGTTTTAAATAAGTAAAATTGAAGGTTACTTTTTCATTTCGTTTATTAATGCTTAAAAGAGATGTAGGTTTTAAATTTACACCTTCTCATTTTTAGTTGTACATAATACCGTACATGGTAAGAAGGGTAAATTGTAAGTTTCATTTTATATGGTAAAAAGATAAATTAAATTAAAAAAATATAATTTACATCTTTATCTCACATTGATGTAGTTTTGTAAAAGAGATAAATTAATTGTATATGGTAAAAAGATAAATTAAATTAAAAAAATATAAATTACATCTTTATCTCACATCGATGTAGTTTTGAAAAGGAGATAATTAAATTTCATTGTCGAAAACAAAATGAGAACATTGCTAATTAATTTACACTAATTAAAAAACTAACGGGGTGGAAATTAGCAAGCCCCATATATAAAACATACAACTATGATATTCTTCTTTATACAATATATTCCAACAATTTTAGTATCTAACTTTTTATTTTGTGAAAACATGCTGTGTTTTCCTTTTCTAAAATAGGAGTTTATGAAGAGAATCACTGTTATAGAAAGATGTTGAAATATTAATTAATGAAAATGTATTTCTAAAAATCATAAAAACAGTTTTTTCACATTTTATTGTTTATTTAAATTTTAGAAAATAGAAATGAAAAGCGTTTCTATGTATTAAACAATTCATAAATTTTCCTTTTCTCTACAATGTCTAGATCAAAATGTAGTCACATATCTAAGAGAAGATCTGGATTCTTATGAATAATACTAACAACACATTTGATGATCAAAATCCACATGGTCCCACAATATTCATACGGCAGCCACATGATTTGGTGGGGCCTCTGTAGTCAGTAGCAAATAGCATAACAAGCTAAAGAGTCCTTCAAACCTCCTATAATATGTTAGTTCGATAGTAGCTTTAATCTTTTCATTAGTAGTAGCATTTAGCTTCTGAATACATATGAGGAGTCCATCATTCATTTTGTTATTTCCGTCAACACTTGAATCACCATAGTAGAATTGGGGATTAAAATCATGGCTAGCTGCATGAAGTGGATTATGACTTTGACAATCCCATCTATTATCAACGATAGCATAAATATATTTGTACTTGTTTTTAGAGTTATTGAAAGACTTCATCATGGTTTTCTTGGCCCTATCCATAGCCTCATAGATTTAACTCATTGCATGTTTTTTCTCATTAGCAACAAGTCCCTCAAGATTTTAGACCACACCATTCCAAAAATATGGCAAGAGTATGATGTCTCTTGCCTTTTACCCTTTAGGCTCATTAGATTCACCTTGGAACATCCTACAATGGTTTTTTTTTCCATTTTGTGCAACCTTTGTAAGATGAGAAAATGAGTAGCAAAGCGAGTAATGCCAACCCTTACCAGTTATGTTTTGTTAGTGTATTTTTTTCATCATATTTAAGGTCATTGTATGATTGTAAATAAAGCCTACAAGAGTGACCCCTCTTTCGCATGCTTTTTTAATTTTTTGAAAGGTTTTCAATATCTTATAACATCAAATCGATACAATGTGTTAAACATGGTGTCCAAAAGAGTTTTTGGCTTCTTGCTTGTAATTTTTTACCTATAATATCAAATAAACCTAAGTTACCAAATGTCACTTAAATTAATATCACTCAAATTGACACAACTATATTAAACAAATAAAGAAAATGACTCTTATCCGCCGAAACATAACTGCTAGTGATGTTTGTGATTACTTGCACAACATTTACTTCTCCCACATCTACCATAAAAGCATCCAAGAGCTCAAATAGTTTATATTTGATCTTCACATATCCGGAAGCATTAAAGTTGTTGACAAACATTGTCCAACATGGACAATTATCCATGGAGTTGATTAATGTCCTATTCATGGGATTTGTCCATGCATCAGACATGATAGAACAACCACTTTTAGCCTGTTCTATAATATGTGGTTGTAACATCTCATTAGTAAGCTCTAATTCCTTTTTTAAGAGCGGGATTCATAATTCTTGATAGTTTGGAATCTTTAGATGCAAACCATAGTTGCCAACCGCCTCAATCGTAAGTTTGAAGGATTTGAAGCGCAGCAATTAAAAAGAATTCCACACTTATAAAACCATCTAGCTATAAATTGAACTATCCTAGCTCGTGCTTGCTTATAAAAAATGCGTGTTTCCTTCAAATTGGATGATGTTGCTAGTGGCCTTCTATAATAAAGCAAATCCAAAGGTCGTTTGACATATTTTCCTCTTTTTGGCAGCAAGGGCATCAATAGGTTGTTCCATTCTCATGTCGGGTCACGGTTAGAGTTGTTCAAAAGTAATGATTGAGACTGAGAAGATGCCATAATAGAGGGGAAATGGAATGACTGATATAGAAACTGGAAAATAGAGTACCAAAGTGAAACTGAACAATAGAGTATGGAAGGGAATGGCTCAAAAATAGAGCACGGGAAAAAAGAAAGAAGTGCACGAAATAGAAAATAAGTCAGTGACAAAAGAGAAGTCGGTGAGAGAGAACGGAACTGTAGAAGACGATGTTTCAGTTCGTCTTCTCTATTTTATTTTTATGAGAACAGAGCAACAAATGTACTAGAAGAAAGAGAAGATGTGCCTTTTTATAATTTTTTACGATTGAAAAAACGAGGACATTCTGCTTTGCAATTACTGTTGCACGATTTTCCTAGAAAGTAGCGCTTCATCTTCTCTGAGATTCTGCCACCATCAAGACCGTGACAACCGCGACCCTAATAAGTGACGTCGTCTTGCATAGCGTCGGACAACTGCGGTGCGATGCACCTTTCCAATTGAGTCTGCGACGGCCGCTATTAACTACATAAGGTGGGACATATGTGAATTTTGATCAATCAAGTAAATTGTATTAGAAAATGTGTCTTAAAGAGTATGTTGCTAGCACTCCTCTTCCCACCATTCATGTAACCATATGAAATCGGAGATCTATACCGTCCAATTAAGATAGGACGCCTCACATTTTAACTTTTATTTTAAATCTAATTAAAGAAAAACACAACTGGATCCGTCGAATCTTTCTTTAATGGTTTAGACCACTTTTGTGGGATTTTCTAACGCCTAGGAATTGAAATCCATGTACTAGAGCCATGCATTAAAAAACCAACAAAAGATAAAACCTTACCACACAAGCATGAACATCATCACATCCACACAATAGTTTCCCATTTAACATATCCAAAGCTTGAAATGACCCTCCTCCATCGCTTCTCTGCAATATATTTCAAATGAGAGTGTATTTCAAGATTAATAAAATAACATCTTAGAACAAAAACATAGAAGAACTTTGTAGGACTCGGATTCCCTATAGTCGGGAATTCCGTAGTCACACTGTCAAGATATTGATGGTCGTTTGATCGAGATCAGAAAATCTAAACGTAATCTAGTTATTTTTTAATTATAAAATAAAAATCTGTATTTTTTTAGACTGTCTCATCTCAACCAAAAGACCATTAATGTTCCAAATGCATGAATGCGGAATACCCGACAGCAGGGAATCTGAATTCAACTTTGTACCTTGTAATAATCAACCGCAACAAAATTTGCCCAGCGATTACCAGCCACAGCATGACAAGTAGAAAGCATATTTATGAGGTCTTCTGAATTATCTTTACATGTGGCTTTTTGGATTGGAATTGTTCTAAAGTAATTTATTAAAACCAAAGATTTGCTTCTATCATTGAGCTCAATTGAATCTTTACGTTTGGGACATTTTCCCTCAACCATTCCATCGTTACCATCTGCACTCATAAACTCAACATTAGTTCAAACTTAGAAAGAAAAATGAAAAACATTGCTAAATGTTTTAAGAGTTAAATTTTTATACGCAGTTACTATAAAAAGTTTTACATTATCAACAAATCATAAACAACTAGATGTGTGACTTTAGAAGTGGTTATGATGATCTAACGGTGTTAAAAACTTACACCGACGATATATATGAATTAAATTCAATATTTAATAGAGTAACTTTCATACAAATGAATTAAATGTTGCTCACATTGATTTTCAACCATATAGTTCCACTGATAAGCTATGCCTTCACTTTCTTCCTTGTGCTTCTGAGATCCAAAGACAATGAGCCTATAATTTTTAGCAATCATGTCTTTTACTAAAGGCCAATCTTTGCCATCTTTAGGCATATTTGAGATAGGAAACCAGTATTTTATCAATCCAGAAGCTTTGAATACATTGGTTAATCCATTTGGTGCTTCAACATAGTCTTCTAATATTAGTGTCACAATTTCTGATGGATTTGATGATAGGAAATTTTCCACTTCCTTCAAAGCATTTATGGCAGGTTCCTGTTTGAAAAAAGAAGAAAAACTGATTAAAAAAAACAAGGAAAGCTTTTACAACCATACTGTTCAAATATTTACAAGTAATAATAAAAGTACTTCCATGAAATGGAAAAATCTTCAAATTTGTCTCCAAAGTTAATACTACCATGCAATCCAGATCCCTTATGGACTTAGGTTCTCTGCATTCATGCAATCACACAGTTGTTGATTTGAACCAGAAAAACAAGGTTGGGCGGTTCACATTCTAAATTTGTACGTAATTGGACCTTAATTACTAAAATCTAAAGGTGAACCGTCTCAAATGATTGATTTTAATACATCGGAATATCCAAATCTCTTCTGAACTTAGATTCTCATCATTCATGCAATCACACAATTGCTAATCTGGATTGTCAAATCAAAATCAGACGATTTCAAATTTGTATTTAGACTCGATTGACAAAATTAAATGCTAAACTATTTGATGTTATTTGACAGCCAAAATCAGCTGACCATTTCAAATATTTGATTTTTGCTTGAGATATATTAGATATCTAGTTAATTTATATTTTGTTAAATTGGAATATTAGTTAGTTAGTCAATTAGTTAATCTCTTAATAATTTTCAATTTTAAGTTCTACAAGCTTGTAAAGTTTTGCTTATTAGAGAAAAAAAATTATGAAGAACTTACAAATGCAGTAAAGTCATGACATTTCCCTCCAAATGAATGACACAACCATACATCTCCTTTGAAGTCATAAGTATCTAACATAAGGGCACGAACTCCATTCTGCATATTAATTGATAAAAATTGTTTTAGACAAGTTTATGATTTAAAATAATAAATGTGTATTGGTGATATCTTACAGATAATTGCTGAGATATAGTGTCTTCTTGATTTTTGAATGTTACTACAGGAGTAGGATCAGGAATTGGTCTTCTTTTAATTGCAAATGAATTGTGGGTCGTCAGATATGCATATTTGTTGAACGGCAGAGATGTATTCTGTGGAAATGAAATTTGTTAGTAGTTGTTATGTTAGTACTTCATAAAATTAAATAAAATCATTATAACATGCATGTCATGTGATATTCAGTTCCTCATTTTCTTGAACTCGAAAAAGGTATTTTCATCAATTTTGGTTAGCTTGAGCTGATTTTTTGGAATTCCAAAAAAAAATAACACACATTTTTTACTAATAAGGCTGGTTATCAAGCCATCAATTTTATGAATTTAAAAAAAAAATTTATTTACTCAATAATAAAAAATTTATTTTATTTCTCTGATACACAACAATTATAAAGACAATTAAATATAAAAATAAAATATTTTTTTCTCTAAATCTGACAGTAATCAAAGATGTTTGGCTTAGAGAATTTAAACCCAAAAAAAAAATATATTGCGATGGTCAAAATCAGCACCATTAGATTAAAAAATGGACAACTCATGTTTCAAATTTGTATTTTGAATTTCTTTTAGCAGCATAATCCATGTTTATAATTTATAGGCATACATATATAAAGAATTGGTGGAGATGTTGATACCAAAAGCTTGAATGGGTTTGTTGTTAATGATCTCACACATCTTGACCCTTTAAATTCTACACGGCAAGAGCTACAAAATAGTCCTGTTGCACAATCTTCATTGAACATGCACTTTTCTGAGAGCTGAAAAATTGACAATTTGTCACACCAAATATGGAAGTTGTGTTTATAGATTCCATTTTAGAACAACAAAATTATAATTTAAAACAGTTACAGTTTTTTTTTAGCTCAATTGTATTACAAATACTATATTCTTTGGAATAAAAGGTAATTGAAAAATTAATGTAGTTGAGACAATTTTTTTACATTTCATTCCAAAGTATAAGATATACATGAACATTATTTAACAAATGAGTTGATAGAGTGACACACCTTGTGACGTTCACTAGGAAGCGCAATTGTAGCAGCTATAATGCCGAGGAAGACTGAAAGAATAACCAATGGTACACCCATGGAAAAGAGTTCAAAAGTTAAGCCTAGAGTCTAAGGATGTTATGATAATTAAATATGAAATGGAAATGCATTTATAGAAGGTAAATGATAAGTTGTGCTTTTAAGACATTAATTAAAGAAGAAAAAATATCTTCAAATAAAAAAATTCAATTCTTAATTTTAACTAATTTCTTTAATTTTGTAAAAAAATAATAATAATTTATTTAATTTAAGTAAAAAAAAAAAAGTATGATACCCCTTCCGTCAATGAGTGTCTCTTTTAGAGTTTAATACACATATTAAAAAATAATAAATTTAGATTGGTTCAGTTACTTTTTACTCTTCATTTATTTTAAGTAAAGATAAAAAAAATTAAATGTATATTTGTTTTATGGGACAAAAATAAACCTTCCGCGATGGAAGGAGTAATTTTCAACGTAAAGTAATCAACTTTATAGAAAATGTGTAAGTAGTGGTAATTAAGGGAGTAAGGATTATGTTAATAGACATTTATGCATCCAAATCGTATTACTGAAAATCTCTATTTATTTTAATAAATTGAGAAGATTTATATCTAGGAGAAAATTTAGAGAGAGTAAGGTGATTTAGTCTAAGAGAGAGTCATTGAACTCTTAGATTTACTTCTCTCTCCTTATTGTTAAAAAAATTTTGTAAAGTAATATGTTTGTAATATATACATTATCATTATTATCGTGAGATCACATTCACCACTAGTAAAATTGAAGAATCAAAGAGTTAAATACCCGAGAGCTGTTATGGTGGTAAAGTTTTAATATCAATGAAACAATCCAAGATAACAAATTAAAATTCAATTTTAAAGGAAACGTTAGTCCAATCGACTATTGAACTTACCATATTTGACGCATTAACTGAAGCAAGAAACATCGAGTTTCTAATAAAACTAAGACTTTTTTTTTTGGTGATGGAACTAACAATTCTTTAAGCAATATAACTTTGAGTTGTTCTGTTAGTTCCCTTAAATTAAGACTTTGGATTGTTCGGCATGTTTCACATAAAAAGTAGTATATTTTAGTATTCCGGTATATTTGTGAAAATTACACTAAAATCAATATGATTTTGTAAAAATTACATAAAATCAAATATACATGTAATTTATTTTTGTAAACTTACGATAGATTACCGTGATTTTTACTTTGTTAATTTGGTGATTCCAAACCATATGTGGTTTGCACCATGCAATATAAGACATTTTCTACGGTGTATTAGTATATTTTAGTTTAAAATATATTTTTAGTTTTTTATGTTTAAATTTGTTCTTGGATAAAAACGATTAATGTTTTTATAAAATATTTATATTAATTTTCGTTTATAAGTCAAACATTTAAGTTAATCTTTGTTAGTATTGATAGTCCTTTTTGTTGTAGATTCACTTAAAAACATGTATATGTAATACTTTATAGATGGCATGAGGTATGACTAAGATGAATTACAACATGTCAACATCATCTCTTTCATTTTTGTTACTTCTTAAATCTAAATCTCAAATTAGGGTTTATAAAACCCTGAAAAAAAAATAATTTGAGATTGAAGAGTCGATCTATTGAAGAATCCTTAATATCCAAAAAGCCAAAACAACAATGTATAGATTGGTTTAGCAGAGCTGTCATTTGAGATTGAAAAACAAATCTATTGAAGAATCTTTGAAATCCAAAAAATAATTTGTTTAGGAAAAAGTTGAAACCCAAAAAATAGTGATGAAAATGATAAGTTTTGGGGTTCATAGAATGCTAATTTGAGGAACCTAGTTAATGAGAGAGATAGTGAAAGACACTAAAAGTGAGATTTGGTTTGGTTGGAAAACAATTAAGCATACTAACTCATATTCTTTTGTTTCCAATTCAATCATTCATTCATTTTTTTTTCTTTCTTGAACTTTGATTCAGTTGAGCCATTTATGAGACAAAGAAAGAGGGTTAGGTGTTGTGGATTCTTTGTTTCTATGTTTCTTCTTTGTTTGAAATTTCTTTTTGTTGTTGACTCACGTAGAGAGAAATAATAGAAGGATGAGATACTGAAATTCAAGTAGAATGTTTAAAAAATTGAACTAAATTTGTGAAAATATAGATGATTTGGACTTTTGTTATTTATTCAAGCAAATTAAACAAAATATATGAGGTAACTTATTAATAAATAGCCTAAATTACATTCGTGGTCCCTTAACTTAATTTCAAGTAACATTTTAGTCTTTATCTTTTTTTTTCCGAGTTGGTCCTTTATTTTAGTTTTAAGTGACAATTTGATATTTTATGGTTTAAAATTTCAACAATGTTATCTTTTTTTATACAAAAATTCAAAAAAATCATCAAATTTTTCAACCAAAAACCATAAAATTGATAATCATCTTCACTCTAATACAAATTTTATCAAATTCATAACTCAAATATTCAAATACACTTATATTTTCATTCTTTATTTGATATTGTTGGAGATGAAAATATGAGTGTATTTGAATATTTGAGTTATGAATTTGATAAAATTTGCATTAGATTGAAGATGATTATCAATTTTATGGATTTTGGTTGAAAAATTTGATGATTTTTTTGAATTTTTGTATAAAAAAGGAGAACATTGTTGAAATTTTAAAACATGAAATATCAAATTGTCACTTAAAACTAAAATAAATGACCAACTCGAAAAAAAAATAAATAACTAAAACGTTACCTGAAATTAAGTTAAGGGACCACTGATGTAATTTAGCTTAATAAATATTGAATCAAATAAATTATTAATAAATATTAAAGCCTTTTTTATTTAACTTATTTATGTACATTTTTCTTCATTGTTTAATATAGTATTTTAGCACTTTGTAAAAAAAGTATTTTAAAATTTAATAAATAATTTAATAATATATGATAATCTATAAATAGAAATATGTATTTAATTTGGTAAAATAATATGTATTCAAAAATTTAAAACTAAAATATTTTTATAATATATAAATAAAAGTTCCCAACTCTCTAATTGATTTTTTTTCTTCTAAAAACCCAACAATTAATTAAAACAATTATTCTACTATTTTTTTGCAAACTACTTCAAACTACTATCTTTATCTCTTCTACCTCTCCTCCTATTTCATATAAATATTCAAACCACTTCTTCTTCACAACCTCCATGTCAAGTTTTCCATTTTTTTCACTGTAACACTCATCCATGGCTTGCACAAAATTCTTGATGAAAAAAGCACCAATCAAACCCAAATCTCCAACACCCTTTCCTCCTCTTCGCCTTACTTCTCCAGAATCATCTTCTTTAAAAATGACCGTTTATGACTATTTCTCAACCTCTCCTAAACCTAGTCCACCTCCCTTTGTCATGGCTCCTCTAACCACTATTATACCATCTATCTTTTAATGTAACCTTCCATCCATAACTAAAGCACCACCACACCTTTACTAAAAATCAAAACAAGCAAAACGAGAATCCTCTCAAAAAAATCTAAGAGCGTTGACACAACAATCTACACCATCTCAGACAACTATGACATACTATCTTCTCCACCTAAAAAGTTGAACTTTTTTCATCTTCCTCGTCTCTACAAAAAAAACTTCAAACCATTACCAACAACTACCACACCTTCTCAACCAATATCTGAACCATCATACAAATCACCTTAGCCACCATTTGAACCCTCACAACCTTCTACATAAAAATCACCAAAAGAAACCCCCATCACAAACAAACAAAGTTCAAAACCATCAAAATCTATTCTTAAAAAGAAGTCATCCGAAACTTCTTCCAAAACAACTACAACGTCCTCATACTTCACATATCAAAGCACTCAAACAAAGAAAAATTAAGAAAAAAAAAAGACCAAAATGTTTTGCACCAAAAATCAAATGTTTAGAACGTTATCCATCTCAAAAGCACACTTTATGAATGTTCTTCATTGAAACCAACACTTCCATAACATTCTCCAAAAAACATTTTTCCTCAAAACCAAAATCCTCAAAAAATCCACTCAAAACAACAACTTCCAAAAATATTTCCCACTGTAGGGTCTATCAACTTTGTGTCTGTTGATTTAAAATATCTCCAAAAATTCTTCATTAGCATCAACAAATATCTCATTCTCCTTCAATGTAGAAGTCATGAATATGTCTCTGATAAAAGGGTTCTGATCATTTACCACCTTCTCCATTGCCACAAACTAAACCTACCCTACATCATCATTCAACACATGATAGCCTCCACTACTTATGATTACAAATGCCTCACCATGCCCTATGGTATGGTCTTTACCAAAATCTTCAAATATTTCAAAGTTCCTCTTTAGGATGAGGAATCATTTTTCAAAATTCACCTAAAATATTATTTCTCATAAGAAGAAAGATTCATCTCTCCCACAAGCTGCAAATGCACCTCTATTCTCTCCACGACAAGATACACATTTTCCCACTTCTAGTTCAAACAAAACAAAACGATATGAGCAAATAACTTTTTTGATCCCCAATGCTCAAAATTTAATCCAGAAATTTTTCTATAACGTTCTCCTTTCAGGCAGAATGTTTTGGTTCTACTGACCATTAATTTGAATCAATTCCTTTTGATCATGAAATCCCAACTATTTTTGGAACACCAAGTTTGAGCTCCTTACAAAACCCTATCATAAAAGGACAAACATCCAATCATATTAATTTTGGATGAGTTTCACATATGTTCCCTATCTACCTCTCTCATTAAGTATGTTTATCCTCCCTCTTTAAAATCAACAATTTTTTTGCTAGCTTTACTTTTAATTCAACTACTTTCATTGTTGCTCAACAAAGTACACAATATGTTACCATTCCAACTATTGGTTCGACTTTTGCTACCCTAGAATCTTTTTGCACTACCTTAATTCCCTCCAATGACACTCAAGTTCTAACTTCCAAAAATGCTTATAAAGATGCTCGCCCATCAAAGAGGACAAAGATTGAAAGGGATAGATCCAAGAAAAGGACCTTACATCTCAAATATTTTTAATGTTATTCAAACTATCATTGATCGAAAAATTCATCAAGATATGGAGAAACTAGGACTTAATCCTCCTCTTCCTAATCCTCCTCCCTCCTTTTCTGATTTTCCAAGACCCTTCATTTCATCATCATTTGATGGTTCTTCACCATTAGTGTCATTTTCATCTACTTTATCTTTGGGTCATCCGCCTCTTTTTGTTGTGACAAGTGGAGAAGAATAATTAGATTTTAGTTTTAAGAAATATTTTTGAAAAAATCGTTATGTACTTGTTTGCTAAAATATTCTGCAAGTCTATCCTTTTTCCTTTTTGAACCATATGTATCAATCCTTAAAATTTTTGATGAATGAAAAATATTTTTTGGTTCAAAGTGTTTGTTTTCATATGATAATGGATGCAAAAATGGAGTGGGGGTTTTTGACAAAAATACTTCACTTCATATCATGCTAAAATAAGAATCAAAATTCAAATGTAATTAACATTTTTGTCATCATCAAAAATAGAGATTGTTGATGCAAAATCCTTAATTATTGTTTTGAAGATAATCAAATAGTTAATTAAATTATTAATTATGATTCTTATCATATTATCTATTAACTTGTGTTTTGGGGTGATTTATTCATAAATAGAAAATCAAGCATAAGCTTGCATATTCAAGCAAAAATTGAAGGCCCTTTCCAAAGCAATCAAGAAAGTTTTGATCATTGTCTTGTGGTCCTATATGATGCCCTATCAAGATAAAAATCCAATTTTGTAAAGTCCAAGAGCTTTTAAAGAATCTTCAAAATGAATAATCTGAGAATATTCAAAAAAATAATATAGTTGTCCTTTATTAAAGATAAAGTCAGGATAAATTAATTTGGGAAATCCTAACTGTAAGTTAAGAATGTTAAAATCGCACATAAGACTTTTGACATTAAATTAAGAGACTCAAATGAAGGCCTAAATGGTTAAACATAAGTTGAGAAGTATATTGATTCCGAACACTTTTTGTTATCCCAACTTACTAAATTCTTTTTTTAATTATCATTATTTAGTTTTTATTTTTTATTTTTATGGAATGTGGAAAAATTGATAAGAAAAGATGTATACACAATGTGGAGAAAAAAATTAGATTTGAAGAAAAATGAGATTTTTATTTCATCTCTCCAAAGAGATAAAATTAGAACCCTTTAAAGAAAAACGTTTTTGTTTCAAAAAAAAAATACATGGTTTTTTTCAACAAAAGATAATGTTGACTCAAATCTAGAAAAGAAAAATACAGTTAATGATTGTTGTTGCAGGGTTATTTAGGGAAGAGCGGAAGGAAATGGAGTGACCCTCTTATGAATTTTAGTCAAGGGAAGGTGTTAAGTATGTGGAGAGGGTGATGAATAGAGGGATGGAGGTGCCATGGTTTATAATGATTTTTTGCATTATTTTTTGAATGAAGAAGGTATGGTAATGTTTGAGGAGGTAGGGAAGAAGTTGAAGGAAGTAGGGTTGGTTGATTTAGGTGATATACTTGAAAGATATGCATATAAGATGACAACTAGAGATAGGAGGGGGAACATGTTTCCAATAATTGAAAATACCAGTACTGACCGATAAACATGATATGTAGATATAAATATTATATAAATTTTTGTAGAAAAACTAAAGTTGGTTGGAAATGAAGCATATGAATGAATGATGAAATATCAATATTTCTAAGGTTAGTGAAAGTGGAGAAATCTAATTTGCAAGAGGTATATATGTATTTGTGCTATAATTGGATTTTCAATGTTATATTAGGTATAGTCATGGGTAAGAGTATTAAAAAAACCTAAAAATTGAATAAACTACATGACTTGAATCAAACTATTTTTGAACTAGACTGATTTATAAAAATTGAGAACTAAACATGTTTTTCAAAAATAATTTATTAACCAAACTGATTTTTAAAAACTAGATTCAAACCGAACTGATTTTCATTTCGAAAAACTGAACTAAACCAGTTTTTAGTTCAAAAAAACTAGAATCTAGTTTGTTTTCTTAGAAGTAATTAGAGCTAATTATGTAAAATTTGGCCTAAAGGAACAAAAAACTAAGTTAAAATCATTTGGTTCGATTCAGATTAATGAATCAATTTACCAATTTATAGAATAATTTGGTTTGATTTTTTGAACTGAAATCGATTCGATTCAATTTTCAAACCGTTCTAATTCAAAATTAAACTTTGTCCACTCGTAGCCATAGATAAGTTTCTTTTTCTCTTTCTCTTCAATTATGAGACAGTTTATTTGAAACCATAATTTATTAAAATGAAATAATAATACATATATGAATATGACATTGATATTGAGACACTATTAGTAATTTAATTTTTTTAAAAGTGTTGGAATATAATTTGTATATCGGTGTCTTGTTGATATTAGACACTGGCATATATTCGCTGCTATAAGTGTTTTTGAGAACTCTCTCGAGTATGAATTGATATACTGTTTTTTTTCATCACAATTTGGAAGTGATTCTCAAATGCATTAGAAAAAATATTTTAAATGTAGAATTCATTTCTTCAATGTGAGGGTGCAGCTCATTGATTAAGAAATGTGAATAAATAAATAAATAGATATGTAATCAAAAATTTCAATTTTCCAATTGTTATATTTTATATCGAAAATTTTTATAAACTTTTGTAAAAATATTTTATTTATTATAAAGTTTATTTTTGAATTTTTTAGTAATTATTTTTGTCAACCGCAAAATTCGTTAATTAATTTTTTGGTTTTAAATATAATCTCTAGAAAATTTATTAATGGAATTTTCTGCTAGACAAAAATAATAAAAAAAATTCAGAGAAAAAATTACTATTTCGATTTTTTGTTTGGGTATGAGTGAATTATCTGAATTTTTGTTTTGCTTTTTATTTTTCATTTTACCTTATATATTGACAACGAGGCTATTTTGAAAAATTAAAGGACAAAAAGTGGGGTATAAGTATAAATGTGGGTACAAAATCTAAGCTAGATCAAAGACATCTCGGCCTCAATTTATTTGAGCCCATATTCGTTCCATAAAAGCGTGTTGTTGTTGTTGACCCATGAAACTGAAACACTAAGTCTCTAGAATTCAATTTTGACCAACACAACAAGAGTGAGAGGATCCATCACCCAATCAAAATATCTTTTTTCTTTGTGCACCATCCTTGGACTCCAAACATGCCAACCCTCTCCAATTTCTATAACATCCAAGATGCTGCCAACCATAATACCAAAGACGATTGCTGGATCGTTGTTGATGGAAAGGTACTAACTAACTTTTCCCAATTAATCCCTTCTTTCTCTTTCAAATTTCCCATTTCGGTATTTCCCTTTTGCTTTCTGCATTTTTATTTTAATTGTTGTTTGTATTAATGTTGTTTTCATTTTGTTTCATTGTGTTGGTAATCTGTTGGCTATATTCTCAATAATTGATAGCTTATTTTGCATTTGAACGCGAATTTTGAGTTTTATTTTTGTTGAATAATGTAAGATGTTAAGTGATAGGAAGCTATGTCTTTCTTCACCACAATAGTGTAAAAAACTTTAGAATTGAGAAACATTGTCCACTAGAAAATGTCACATGAAAAACTATGTCTTAGTGGGTAGTAAGATTTTGTCACATGAAAAACTTAGTTCAGCCCTAGAAAATTTTAATTAAAGAATGACTTAACTTATGGTAACTGCAGCTCTTGGAAGATTTTTAGCTGTGTTTTTATTGTAGTTGCATTGGATTGGAAGACATGTTTCTTTATGATATGTTATTTATGACATGTTTCTTTATGATATGTTATTTATGACATGTTTCTACTTGTAGTTCTCGGTTCTATATTATGTTTTCTATTCTAAGTAACATTTCATGGTGTCAATAGTCCACGAGGTGTCAGTTAAGAATTTAACGTATTAACTTTAGGGTTATCTATCGCATACAGGCTTAAAGACATCTTGGTTTATAAGTAAATACTAAAAGAAATTGTGTTTGGCTCAATGCTCATGTCGCTTTTGTTGAGTTAACTGAGTTCATAGTTTTCCACTTTGTGTACAGTTTTCTGCTTCTTGGAGTTACAAAAAATTTGAATGTTCCTTTTGCTTGGTGTCCTTTTAGTCATGATTCCTCTTGTAGATCACATGTATTGGGTGTCTTTTTCTATTAGGGTATGTTACTGCATCATGTATTTGCTAGGATTCCCTCCAATTTTCACCACTTTCGAACTTTCCTGCAGTCTAGTTTGCAGTGATATCTCCATGTTATATTGCTGGGTTCTTTCATTTGTTCATAGGTTACTGTTTTCTTTTACCTGTTTTGGCTGCAATAGTATAATTTTCACAGGTCCGCTCTTGCTTGTATTACCTTATTCCTGAGCAAGTTGTTGTGTTGATGCCCTATTTGGTAGGGCTAATATCAGGTGAACAACTTATAAGAGGGTCTACCAATGCACCACCTAAACAATATTTGCCCTCACAAGTCACACCCTTTGCTTTTCCGGTTATTTTCTCTGATAGAACCTGCAAAATCAAAGTAATGAACTGTATATTATTAGATTGAATTGGAAAGGGTTGAGTTCAAGAGTTTTACAATGGTGGAAAATTACATACCAGAGTCAAAGGACTCCTAAACCAGAGCTCAATGGCTCTTTACCATAGAGAAACTCTCCTAACAAATCCTTAGAGCATCTCCAACGGGAGGTAAAATGAGTTCGTCCGCCAGCGTGTAATTACTTAACTTCTAGTTTTTTGTGGGTTTACCATTGGAGTTGTGCCAATGTGTCATCACGGTACTGTCAGGAAGGAACGGTGCTTCATAGCAGTTAACTTTTATTAATTTATTAATAATAATAAATTTATCATTTTTTATTAATTTATAGCCGTTATTTTCTTTTTAATTTATTAAATAATAATAATTTTGTAACCATTAGCTTTTTTTAGTTAATACACCACTGTTAGCCTTTTTTCTTCTTTAATTACGATTATTAACTCATTAATAGGAACAATTTGTTACTCATACTTTTTCTTCACAATTATTGTTATAAAAATTTAAGTTCAATTTTATTTAAATTTAAAATTTTTATTTTTATTTTAATTTTAAATTAAAATTTTATTTTTATTTTAAATTAAAATAATGTATAATAATATTAATTAGAATATTTAAATTAATATTTTAAGTTATAATAAAATTAAATACAAATTAAATATTAATGTATAAATTAAAGTAATGGAATATAATATGATTTTTTAATAGTTCAACCGTAAAAAATGAATGCGTTGATTTAGGGTGATGTAGTATAGTAGAACTTGAATCATGTTCAGTTCACTGTTGGAGTAGAAAATGAGTAAATTGCTTCAAGATGATGTGGCACAGTGGACCCCATCTAAAGAACTCATATTAAGTTCACCGTTGAAGATGCTCTTACAAATTTACAATAGCTCGCAATGACCCTTCCTATTCTATAGCCTCAATATATTATAATCCTCTAACCAAGTTCCCTAGTATCTAACTCCACATCACTAATTAACTTCCATTCTCTATCTTTTTGTTAGGAACCCAAGAATTGGATTCTAAGGATTTAGTGGAAGAACACAAATATTGGATTAATAGCAACTACCCTAAAACAGAAACAACAGCAAACAGAAAATAACTAACATGACTAACAGATCCATCAAACCTTAACTACTCTAATTTCCCTTTTTTCTATAATACACCCCTCTTCAAAACATCCTTGTCCTCAAGGTTGCAAATCTTTACTGTTCAACTTGTTAGAAAACAATAAAATACAATTTTCCACTGGGATCCCACTTTCGAGGTCTTGGTGACTCACCTTTAGATTCAGGCAGTTTCATATACTCTTTTCCTGCGTTAGTAACCAACCCACCGAATTCTGAATTAGGCTCAATGTGCCTTGGGTTAGGCCCCACAAAGTATGGCCTCTCTCTCTCTCTCTCAGGTCTGGTGGTTTTTCTGGTGATCAAAGGTTGTTCAAAACCCAATCATTTTGGCCATAGCAGAGTATTCCCACCCATTCTAGTCTCTTGATCATCGTATACCAATCCTTTTCCTTCTCGACCTTTACGTTGACACCGAGACACGATTTGGACTGTGGTTGTTTTGATCTCCATAATGAACTTTTTAAGAGACGTGTCAGCCATCCTCTCATCTAAACTTCAGTTTTGTAATTTTCTATGACCTGTCCTTTAACCCTTTGCTTCTGGAAAATGTCACAAAACCCAAAAGCTGACCATCAATTCCGTCATCTCCTCTGCTGCCTAAGTAAAATTTTGGACGTAGCATAGACTTAACATGCAAATCGTAAGAGTTACCAAGAATGAAAAGTAATATCAGAAAACCTATAAATGGCATGTATACATTATAGGATATCTTTCTTAAAATTTGGATTGGGCCTAACTCATCCCCACAAAATTGATTTGTAACGTGATGGATGCGCCCTGAACACTATTCATACCATACCATTAATTCATTATTCAATGTGGGACTCTCAATAACCATTAAAACAACAATAGTTTATCATTCCAACTCCCTATTAGCGAAAAATTCAAATGCCAATATAAGCAACAATATCCGAATAAAATGTTAAATGGATTAGTGAAGATTCACACTAAATGGTAAAACTGAAGGAAGAAAACCTAAAGAGTGAAAACTTAGTACAAAGAATAAAATAATAAATGAGGACTGAAAACCAGTGGAGACTAGAGATTCAGATTTGCACAGGTCGCTTTGTACAGTAGCAGGTTCTAAGTGAAGGTTGGAAGATAGAGGAAGATTTGGTGGAGATTGTGCGACACTTTTCTCTGGTCTCTTTAGTTTATAAGTAGACACATAAACTTGGACAAGTCTACGAGTTAGCTTGCAAATTTAACAATCATGCACATTACCTCTTCAATAAAGAGAGTCCTTGCCGTGGAAGCCAGGCCTTTGAATCAACCCTATTTCTTTTGAAGTTCCAATTCTGAAAAACAAAAAAGAATTCTGGGTTCTGTTCATTTTTATAGCTCCATATCATTCACTATGCAAAATCTGCAGGTGGGTTGTGCTGTTATTAGCGGTTCGAGGAACAACGTTTTGTTCCAATTGCACTATACTATAGCAATGCTATAACTACTATTTGACAACATTATCTTATGTATATTCATGGCTTCCCTAGAGGTTGAGTAGTGGAAACTACTTTTAAAGTAGTGCTCCATAGAACTTACCAAGTTTTGGTATTGCTTGGTCCTGTTCTGACTGCACTCTTTGATTCTGTTAATGTTTTATTTGCTATATTCTAGTTCTCTGATTCCAAATTTGTCTTCTAAGATCCAAAATTTTATCAATGTTTTCTAATGATATCGATTATGCCTCTGACTTCTCTATTTGTTACATATTGTTTTCATGTGCCAATGTAGGTATATGATGTGACACAATATTTGGATGATCATCCTGGTGGAGATGATGTAATCCTCGCCGCAACAGGTACATACTATTACTTACTAGTTACTATATTTTTGCTACACTATCGACTGCATAACTAAACACGGAAAAATTCATCTAATATCAGAATTCACAATCTTATTTATTAGACCTTTGTGTTTAATTCTATGAAGGGAGAGATGCAACAGAAGATTTTGAAGATGCAGGCCACAGCAAAAGTGCAAGAGAACTTATGGAGCAGTATTATATCGGCGAGTTTGACACGTCAGTTCCGATTTCCACCAAGAAAGGATTTTCTGAAAAGTTCAAGCATCTGAAGAATAAGCAATATTTGGGTATTTCCGTAGCTGTAGTTGGCATCTCAGTGGTTGTTGGTTTCTTATACATATGGAAGAAGTAATATGTACACATGTCTGCAATTCATTCTTTTAAGTTGTTGCTGAAAATGAAGCATTACAACAAATTTTGTATTACTTGAAGCATAGAAAATATATTTAATAAAACTAGCTTATTTCAAAACAATAATAAGAATGACAATTGATTGATGCATAATGTTACATCAGAGGATTGATTAAATTAAGAATGATTAAACAGGTTTCTTGTAGTTCAAGGATTAATTTGTTTTTTCTTCAACTGACTCTTTAATTCATGTGTATGTCTTTGAAACACGAAACTGTTTGTTTTTTTGGGTTTTTTATATTTTGGAAAATGAGGTATATTGACTGTCTAGACGGTAGTGGGAACATATTTGTGGCTTTTTTTTTTTTATTATACCATTAAAAAAACAATTAAATACTAAAATACTACTACACTTTTAAATTATGTACCAAACTACCACTGTTTTTAAAATTTGCCTCCATATCTCTTAAGTCGGTTCCTCCTACTATTTCTCAACTAATTTTTTTTTTTTTAAATTTTGTTAATTTTAATTATTAAATTTATTTTATCATTTATAAAATTATTTTTATTAGTACTACTATTTAATAGGCACATATATAGGGAATTTGATCAATTAATAAAGCCACGTTCACCCACTGCGAAATAATGCAACAAATTATTTTTTGTTAACATCTTTCTTAATAATAAATATATATTTTATTAATCAATAATTATTATTTTAAATAAATAATTAATTTAAGTTTCATTTATTATTAATTGAATTAATTAGTTTAATTTAATTAATAATTAATTTAAGTTTCCTTTATTATTTAATTAAGTAATTAATATTTTAATTCAATAAATAAATACAATGTTAATTTTAACTAGCCAATTGTACACGTAAGTATTATCCTATCCAAAAATCCGAACTAGCCAATCAATGGACGATTTGAGGATTACGCTGACGTCATCGTATCAGATTACGCTGACGTCATCGTATCAGATTACGCTGACGTCATCGTACACATAAGCATTATCCTATCCAAAAATTCGAACCAGCCAATCAGATTACGTTGGTTCGGATTTTTGGATAGAATAACGCTTACGTGTACGATGACGTCAGCGTAATCCGGTACGATGACATCAGCGTAATCCTCAAATCATCAACTGATTGGCTGGTTTGGATTTTTGGATAGGATAATGCTTACGTGTACGATGACGTCAGCGTAATCCCCCAATCCTCCACTGATTGGCTGGTTCAAATTTTTGGATAAGATTGCAATTGTTTTATAAATAGTCATTATGTTCATATTATTATTCACACACACTTTAAAGCTCTCACATTCACAAATACAAGCTCCATGGCTCTTTTAAGAAATCAATATCTTCACAGGTCTAGAGATATCGTTGAGATGGTAAGTGGTTGTAATCATCTTATGTATACATGTTTTTAATCATCATTTTCATAACTCTAATATTAAATTTATTTAAAATGTAGAACTTGATTGAATGTCACCACCACTTTAGAATGGAGGAACCAAATGAAATGATAGTGCCCTACTTGGAGGAAGTTGGGTTTTTGACCGTTGCAAAATTGGGATCTTGTAACGTGGACCCATCATTGGTGACCGCAATGGTAGAATGTTGGAGAACAGAAACACACACATTTCATCTTCCAATAGGAGAGTGTACAATAACTCTCGAAGATGTTGCATTACAACTTGGTCTACCTATCAACGGAAGACCAGTAACTGGAGGTGGCGCTTTAGATTGGGATGAAGAATGCCAACAACTTTTGGATGTCATTCCTCTAAAAAATCAAATAGTGGGCCAATTCGTCAAACTGAAATGGTTAAAAGACACATTTGCTCATGTTCCGAATAATGCAGCAGCTGACAACAACATTGTAGAGCGTACTTGTTACGCTTGATTGGGGGTTTGGTAATCCCTGACAAATCTTGCAATAGAGTTTATTTGATATATCTTCCCTTGTTGAAACATATTCAACGTGTTCGACTATATAGTTGGGGTTCAGCTTGTTTGGCAAACTTATACAGACAAATGTGTCGTGCAACCGCACCGTCTTATGCATGTATGGGTGGATGTACATTGCTCCTTCAATCTTGGGTATGGTATCGCATGCCGTTCATTGCCCCTCATTGCACTAGAGAGATATCATTTCCACTAGCAAAATGGTAAAACATTTTTCAAATTAATCTAATAAATTACATATAATATACTTGTCAAACTTCCTAAATAATAGTTTTATATTCTTTTATTAGATGGATTGGTAGGGGACTAATCCATTCTGGAACTCCATACGGGGATCTTGTCAGTTATAGATCAAACATTGATCACATGCAACATTATCATGTTTAAATTTCATTGTTCAATAAAATTTATATTTATTATAACTGTGTTGTCTTACTAATATGTCTTTTTTTCTCTAGTTCATATGGATGCCTTACAGGGGTCTTGAAAATGTCATACCACAATAAGCATATCAGGATTCAATGATATGGACTGCTAAAACTACATTGATTTATTTCTCAACTGTTGAATGACATCAAACAGATAGAGTCAAATTGCAGTTTGGACTTTCGCAGAAAATACCAGATGAACCTGAAAATATTGATACACTTCACTGTTAGGATATGAGAGGGAATCATCTGGAAAATTGGAAAGACAAACATGCTACATGGATTCAATTTTGGAACGAACGTCGAAGTCATTGTCTTACCGGTCAACCGATACATGGACACTCAATATCAACAGAGGAGTATATGGTGTGGTTTAGACACAACTCTAATCTGTATCTATCAGCTCTACACCTACTACGAGACCCACGATGTGGTGTTGCAGAAGAGCCAACTCAACCATCACACCGACAAAGACGTAATAGACCTCGCCTACCGACTCCTCCTATTTTTATTGAAAATGAAGCGCCAGAACCACATCGTCATTCATTTTCTTTCACCCCAACACAACAACAATTTGAACCACCAAGACAATCAGTTCAATTCATGTCAACTCAACAAGATGATCACCGACAATCTATACATTCAACTGATCAAGATTTTGTGAATAACTTATTTGGTGCAGATCTAGGTACGCCTAAATTGGCTACTCATTATATTAATAACATGTACTCATTTGGTGTTCCATTATTCCCAAATCAAGTAGATCATACTTCTTCGATGCATGTCAACCTACTAAGTGAAAATGTTCAGGAGACATATGCCCCAGTTGACGAAGAAAACTCATTTACGTTGTCCACGTCGTATTCGTCGTCCACCACGATGTGGGACTGGACACCATATAGGAGATTAATGTAATAAAAATATTGTAATAAAATTTGTATTTATGGTATTTATATGTTAATTTGTTTTCCTCATTTGGTATTTGTATGTTTAATTATAATATTAAATTAAATATTGTTATTTTATGGAATCCATTTAATTAATTTTTTTTAATAATTATACAATATAAAATTAACATTGTATTTATTTATTGAATTAAAATATTAATTACTTAATTAAATAATAAAGGAAACTTAAATTAATTATTAATTAAATTAAACTAATTAATTAAATTAAATAATAATTAATTCAATTAATAATAAATGAAACTTAAATTAATTATTTAATTAAAATAATAATTATATGTGCCTATTAAATAGTAGTACTAATAAAAATATATTTATAAATAATAAAATAAATTTAATAATTAAAATTAACAAAATTAAAAAAAAAAAAAATTCATGTTGGAAAATTTGTTTGGTGAGTACCGATTTCCCTTCTTCCTTTAAAAAAAAAATTAGTTGAAAAATAGTAGGAGGAGGAATCGACTTCTAAGAGATATGGAGGCAAATTTTAAAAACAGTGGTAGTTTGGTACATAATTTAAAAGTAGTGGTATTTTAGTATTTAATTGTTTTTTTAATGGTATAATAAAATAAAAAATAAAAAAGCCCATATTTGTAGGCCTAAATTTATTAGGCTATTTAACATGTGAAAATTTAGTTATATCTAAATTTATAACTGTATCAACATTTTGTTATTTGGTCTGGTGGAAAGAATTTGTTAATGAATTGCAGAACCTCTGTTTGAATTTGTTGCTGCATAGATTTTTGCTATGCTTTTATTTTATTTTCATCGCTGCACACTGGAGTTGACCTGCGATCCAAAGGTTTTGTGAGTAAGGCACGAGTGGTATCTATTATTCCAATCTCTTTTGTTTGGGTACGTTGGGTCTGGGTCATTGGGTGTGGGTTGTGGGTGGATGGATAAAAATGGGTTGGACTTGGGCTTTTTTTGCATCTTATTTTAAAAAATCTGGTCTTTTATAGTTTTTTATTTATAAAACAGCTATGGCTTATTAAAAAAACTGTCCAATCAATCAATCATACATTACAAATAAAGTTTTGTTGTATCACTGTTCTAAGCATTTAGCATTTGCCATTAGCCACATAAAGTTTAAGATTAATATTTACATCACAAATTAGCGACATAAAGTTTAAGGCTAATATTAAATCACAAATTCATTGGCAATTAAGTTTAAGTCACATGATAACACAACCAATACAAATTACATCCTCAAGTATAAATTATATTATGATCAATTTAATTAAAATTTGACATTAATCAAAGGAATGTAATAATGTTGCACCATGAAAATTTACTAGAGTGATTTCAATTGCATGAATATTTCTTCTCCTGCACACATAATACAAATTAGAAGGAAAAAAAGTTCTATAATACAATAACATCATTGTTCAAATTAGAAAGAACCAGTGGTAGATGCATAATATAATAACGTTAATGTTCAAATTAAAAAGAATCAATGACAGTTGTAGAATAAAATAACATTAGTGTTCAAATTAGGAAGAATTAGTGACATTTGTAGACCATATTAATATCAATGGATAAAAATATAAAACACATTGTATATAATCAAACTAATTCAACAACAAAATTTGTAGAAAAATATCCCAAGAGCACTGAAAAATTTGCTTTAGTTTTCTTCTATTTTGTTCTTATAGCAGTGAGATCCAACATGATATCTATGTTTCAAATTTAAAACAAATAACTAAATCAAGTTTTCATATATATCCTACAATTGTATTTGCAAAGATTATCTTACATAGGTTTTCTTTAGTCAATTTTGATACAATGTCACAAAAGTAGAAATTGATGCAAAGATATGGTAAGTTGGTTCAATGGCACAAAAGTATGAGTCAGATGGTTTGTAATTTATTACATTAACAAGTTATGCGGTAAAATGACAATCAAATCAAAACTTACAAATAAATTCTCATTAGTGCAAACAATAGCAAACTCATTCAAAAAGTTTTTTGCTTAATCTTACCCGACTCATTCAACAACATAGCTTGCAAAAATAAATCACAAATAAGTCAAAAGAACATTGAAATCATTTATAATAAACTAAAACTAAATGAAGCACTTTAACCACGAAGCCTTTTTGTTCCAAAAAGATATAGCCGACTTGTTCTAATATCTAGTATTATCTCCCAAAAAATAGTAGTTGGCTTCTTAGTTGTGCTCTGATTGATGACGAGTCTTGTGTGACTTCAAAAAATAAAATAAAAAAGACAAACTATAATAAAAAAAATTAAACATAATTAAAACTAAACATAATTAAAAAAACATAATTTTGAAATGACAAACATAAATTGGACCTTTAACAATTTAAACACAGTTTGAAGGTTGTGACTAAGAGGAATGAAGTAGATCACTTCCAACTGATATTCCATTTAAATAATTGATACATAAAAAAAAAAGTGAATTATCATGTTAAACACATATAAACATTACAAATAATAGTGAGTACAATTTATTTTTTAAAAGCAGCATGCCTACTAATACTTTCTCTAAAATCTCATGCTCCTCAACAAATATGAAGTCTTTCAATTGATATAAAGATGACTTCAACCAATTCTGGGTGTATTAGAGCCTCCACCATTTCTGGGATTAAGGAGCTTCTATATACCTCTAAAACCCTACCCTCGATGCTGAAAGCACTCTCAGAAGTCACAATAGAAGATGGTGTAGTCATGATGTCTCTTACCACTCTAGATAAAATTGATACCTACAAGCATTATGTTTTCATCACATTAGAATCTCAAACTTTTCTACAAACTATATACACTTCTCATTAGTGTACCTCTCAAGTTCATTTTCAACATCAATTGAATCATTTTTCTTCAAATGTTTTGAAAAAAAATTTCATGTTGTAAGTGTGTTTGTATGATCAACAATGGTTGTTTCACAAAGGAAAGCAAATGCACCAACACTAGAAGATGGAGCCTTATATGTTGTATTATAAGCATGCTTATATCATTTGTATACTTTAGCAAGATTATCATTTATGTTTGTCAACAAATCTTTTTGAATTGGTTTATCACCATACATATCATTAAAGCACCACTCCACATACCTTAACTTGTATCTGTTGAGACAAACTCTATAATTAAAGTTTTGATGAAAACAAACAAATGTTAATTAAGAAAGTTAATCATGATTCTAAAATATTATGTTAATTTAACTGGTGCTTTTGAGTGAATTTAATTAAAGACAAAATCAAGAAAAGCAAAGGAAACAAGATCATTCTGCAGCAAAACAGAGAATGATCGCAAGCTTCACAATTTGTTCATCACAACATGTTGCTTAAACTTTTTCTACATCTTTATCAAAGAATCTGCCCAGGAAATCTATTCATATCTAATCAATACATGGCAAGGAACAAGTAGGATTCATCCAGGCTCAAAAATGCTATTTGATCTCAAAATTAAAAGGGTTCAAAGATGGACAAAAGTCATGACAGCTTGAAGAACTCCAAAAGTTCAAATGTCAAGAAAGCTCAATCAATCTTGACATATGACAAGGAAATTACAAAGGAAATCTAGGTTGATCAAAATGGGAACTCCAGAATGATCATTTAAGCTCAAGAACGTTCATTCTATAAAACCCAGAACGTTTAACGTTCTCCGTTTTCTGCACATCAACAGCAACCTTGCATTCTCTCTGTTTCAGCTTGCAATTCTTCTCCAATCTTCTCTAGCTGCACTCAAGATTCAAGATGGAGAATGTATCAACCAAGATCAATGAAGAAACATCAAGGATGCTGACACAAAAGTACAGGACTGCATTAAATGCTAAATCCAAAAGTTAAAAAAGGCTATGTCATAGCATGATTAGTTTATTCAAAAGTACTGTCTTAAACCAGAAAAAGCATGGCCTCTCCAACAGCTCTTTCGTACTTATCCAGTACATCTTCGGCCTATAAATAGAATGCCATTATCCAGTATGAAAGCAAGAAATTCAAGTGCTAAGCAATCCACAAAATACAATCATACTTAAGCTTGAATTTCTGCAAAACAGAGGCAACATCATTTTCTGCAATTCGCCAAACAGTTACTGCTGCACATTCATATATCAGCTGCGAAATTATTATTAGTTCCTTTGTAAAGAATCTATTCTCAAACAAGAGTTGAGTAATATCAGATTCTGTCAAAATCAATCATTTGTAAAAACTCAAACTATAAGAGTTTCTTCATAGTTTGTTTAAAGATTGCTTCCTATCAAGGTTAGATAGGTGTTGCTGTTACTTTCTGGGAGGAAAGTAATTAAAGTGGAAATAGATCAAGGTTGATCTATACTTGGTGTTGTAAGATTAAGAAGGATCTTCGTTTTAAACACTTAGTGGAAAATCTCACAGCGTGAGGACTGGACGTAACCCATATTGGGTGCACCAGGATAAAACTTTGTGTGGTATTCTCTTCCCTATCTCTTTAATTGTTATACTGAATTGATTAACAAGACAAAAGATAAACTGATTTTCTGTTTAAAACTAATCAAAGAACGTTCTCTGTTTTACAACTAAAATCAAGAACGTTCTCCGTTTTCTGTTTTCAAAACCAAGATCAATCTTGAGTTATTTTCTTAAGTTTTTTAGCAGGAATTTTTAAAAGGTGCATTTACAATTCAAACCCCCCTTCCTTGTAAATCAACTTTGCTACTTCAGTATCGAGGGATCTAAAATAACATTATAGTAAACGAGTTGATTTATGTTAGATTCATTGCCCCAATATTTGATGTACTTCGCCAACATTTGCTTGCCCATGGATGAACGTTTAAGTTCAATAAAGATGGAATCTAATTGGGTAAAAGTCGTATGCAAACTTGTTTGTTGTGAGGTTAACAACATTTTTGTTGCATTATAAAAATACTTCAAAAACTGAACAAAACACTTTATTTAGTTTGATGGGGAAGCTTCCAACATTATCTATAGCTTGTCAATCTTTATTAGTGGATGGGGAAGCTTCTACAAAGTATCTATCTATTATATATATTTAAAAAGACTCCTGATGCCACCTCATCATATTTTGTCACTTCATTATTTTTCATCCACATCAGCCAAAAAGCTGATGTGTACCTCTTAAGAGTATGTCCTCCTCCTTCAACAATTTCCTTTATCTCTTTAATCTCTATTTCTCATATTCCATCCACAATTTCTTTAATACCTCTAAAATCTATTTGATAATATTATTTAAAATTAATTTATAATTTATAAATCATTTTACAATTTGATAATAATTTATAATTTATATTATTATCAAATTATTTTATAATAAATTTATAAATTATTTTATAATATTATTAGTCATTTACCAATGGTAATAATTTATATTATTAGTCATTAAATTCAATAAAAAACCAACTAATCACTCATAAATATCGACATAAATGGTGTTTATCTAATCATGGACAATTATATTTTACGGTGATTAATGATTTTATACGTTAAAAATGCAGTTACTTATTAATGTAAATCCATTTTTAGTAACATTTTATAAAATAAAAATATATATTTTATTTGAAAGAAAATACAAAAATTTATTAAAAATAATCATAAAATACGAATATAAGAAAAATTATTAAAAAAGTTGCTTCTAATTATTAAACTACACAAATTTATTTAAAATTATAATATATATGAATATATTAAAAAGTATAATGAACAAAATTTTACTATATATATGTTCTGAAAAAATATGTTAACACTAAATTTTCATTAATTAAATTATATATTTATAATTGAATGCTATTTTTTATTTTTATTTTCCTTATTATAATGATGATTTGAATGTTAAAAATAAATTAAAAAAATTAAGTATTGCATAAAATTATTATTTTTTTAATAGAATTTATTTTTGGTACATATCAACATAACAATAATTTCAATTGCACAAACAATTAGTTAAAACTTTTAAATACCTAAAAATGATTTAAAATATATGTAAATCTTTAATAAAATAAATTTGAAACTCTTGATGAAATACATTCAATAATTTTGTTTTTACAACAACTTCTCATGCTCGCAATTAAAACATCATACTAATAAAATAAATTAATTTAGACTATGCTACAATATAATTCAACATTAACATTTTTT
>JBBPBS010000858.1:1304144-1345817 GCA_037974835.1 Cicer judaicum
TATTATTCTACTTATGGTGAGTAATAATTTTATATGTTAAAATTCAATTACTCATTAATGTCAATTCCTTTATAGTTACTTTCAATTTATGTCAATCAATTTTTTTAGTAACATTTTATAAAATAAAAATATATATTCTATTTGACAGAAAATACACAAATTTATTAAAAATAATTGTAAAATACGATTATATGAAAAATTATTAAAAAGGTTACTTCCAATTATTAAAATCTATTATCTATTATATATTTAAAATAGACTTCTGATGCCGCAACAACTTATGTTTTTTTTACAAACTCTTGATGAAATATATTTAATAATTTTTTTTTACAACAACTTCTCATGCTCGCAATTAAAATATCATACTAATAAAAATAAATAAATTTAGACTACACTACAATATAATTCAACCTTAATATTTTTTTTAAAATAAAAAATATTAAATAGTCAATCATATTTTTTAAATTTTTACATCTTATTTTTTTATTTGTATTTTATATTTTATTTCATCAAATAAATACAAATACCATTATATGTTGAAACATAAATTAACAATCAAAGTACAATGAGTCAAACCATTGTTCTATATAATAAGTTATCATAAGAAGTTTATAAAATATTTTAAAAATTAAATTAGATGATTGTGATAAACATGATTTTCCCTCATTTTAATTTTTCTAATCATATTCAATTATTACAAATTAATAAAGAAATATTATAAGATAACTATATTTATAATACATAAAATATTAATTAAAAAACTTATAAAATTAATTTATATCCGCGCAGCGTGCGGGCCATAATCTAGTTATCTATAACTTGCATCCTCATCTTCAAGCTTATCAAAGACTAATTTAAATTTTACAGTCACTTCCAACATCAAATATGTTGAGTGACACCTAGTATGAACATCAAGACACAACAATTTTTGGCTTGTAATTCCAGCCAATTCTATATAATCCTTAAACTTTGCAGTTCTATGTGGTGAAGATCATACAAACCTCACAACATTTCAAATGGAAGAAATTGAGAGTCAAAGTCTTTTAAATGTGAGCACAACACCTCATATGAAAGAAAAAAAACACGATCCAACAATAGCTCATTCATGTTTTTTTTTTTTTTTTAATATTTTTCTTCAATAATTCTACCGCGACGTCATTTGATGATGTATTATCAACCGTGACACTAGACAAATTTCTAAGTTATCATTCCCTCAATTCCTCTCCAAGCTTCATAGCAATTGTCTCACCTCTATGATTTGGAACCACACAAAAGCTAATTATTCTTTTTTGGTAATTCCACTCAATATCAATAAAGTGGGCTGTGAGTATGTGAAAGTCAAATAATTAAGATTTTGAACAGAAGTCCAACAATATGTAGTAACAACCACCCTACTACAATCGGACTTGAAGAATCCTTTCAACCTACTTTTTTCATCTAAATACAACTGAAAACAATCTTTTTCTACAGTATGTCTTGATGATCGGGCAAATTGGGGCTGCAATTAATTACATTAGTACTTAAATTCCTCCACTTCAACTACTTTAAAGGATTGCTCATTCAAATTAATAAAAACAACCAAAGCTTTTGTACATACTTGAGCACTAAATCTAGAGCTTGCTACAACAAAACTAGACCCCTCACTTGTTGGAAATGGTAAAATAGTTATGTTGGGATTAGTTGCTACGTTTAAAGGGTATTTTGTGCATCTTGTTATGTGATGCTTCATATTGGAAGTGCCATGTCTCTTAGCTTCACTTGTATTGCCTTTTCTCTTGTTTCCAACTGTAGGAAGAGTAGTTGTAGGTTGATTATTAGCTTCAACATGGTGGTTAAGAGAAGGATTACACGAAGGTTGTTCCATCACTAAAACATATATGATTGTTATATTTAAGTTTAGTTAAAGTTTAAAATATTCAATTTTTAATCAAAGGATTTGGTGAAGTTTTATTAATTAATTGTTCAAGTTTTTCTATATAATTAATTATCATTCAACTCTAAGTTTTTTGTATGATCTATTAGTAAATTTTGCATATGAAACAACTCATATTTTGTTTTTTAATCAATGATTTTATTTGATTAAGTCTTTTTTTATATAAAACAACTCCTACTATAGGACAGTAGGAGTTGCTTCAACAGGAAAGTAACAAATAATTGACTAGTTAGTTAGTTTAGCAATTGAGTCACTTGTTATCATATAAAATTTATACAAACTCAAACAAATTCAACTCATAATCATATTATTTCAGCCCATAAAATTATATAACCATATGAGTTCATAATCAAATTCATACAAATTGAAACTCATAATTAGACATGTTCACGATCTGGTTTTAAATGAAAATTGAACCGAACCAAAATGAACCACATAAGCAATTTGAGAAAACTAAATTAAATTATAATGGTTTCATCTAAACTAGACTAAATCGTTCTATGTTTTGGTGTATTATGGTTTTTAATGTAGAATTGAACTGATTTATTAACCTATTAAAAAATTATGCTTCTTATTCAAGAGTTAAAAAGTATTGCATAAATTTGTGAATTCAAAAAGTAAGAAAAAAAAAACACACTCCGATGTATCAATAAAGAATTTCTATGAATTTAAATCCATTCAAATAAAGTTAGCATGTGAATTTTTCATAGAAAACAACTTTTTCATTGAATGGTTGATAGAATTAAAATTCAAGTTAGTTCTTAAGCATATAAGTAGTTCAACTTTTTTAATGGTAGTTTGCTTCAAAACAATTATTTGAACACTCCTACTCATAATCATAACACATAATCCAAAAAACCATGTAGTCTAAAAAAAAATCTGATTATTAGCATACTTAATTACCAACTATAACCAAATTTAAGCAATAAACTTAATTACCATATCACATGAAGCAAATTATTAGCATGCACTAGACAACATACAAGTTAAACTATTTTAAAAAACCACATAGTCTAAAAATAACATACACAATTTCTTTTCAACAAGTTGATTAACAAAGTATTTACAAATGTGTTTAACTTACAAATTTATGACCTAGCTCTTTGCTTGCTCCTATCTCCTTGGCCTAATTGCTTCATTATTCCAAACCAGAAAAATTCAAAAAACACTAAATAAGTATTGAGTAGAATAAAAAATGTAGCAATATTTAATTATAACGAGACAAACATAAATATAAAGCTAAAAAGAATAAACAAATCAAACATAAATATAAAACTAAAAAGAAGAAACAGATCAAACATGAATGTCAAACTAAAAAACATTGAACATTAATGTAAAACTATAAATAATAAATAGATCAAACATGAAAGTACAAAGTAAAATAAAAAAGAATAAACAAAGCAAACATGAACATAAACTCAGGAAACCTAACGTACAACCATAAGAACTCAAAATACATTAACCCCCAAAAGGCATAAACTTACTTAAAAAGAATAAACATATCAAACATGAACATCAAGCCATAAATCAAAACATAGACATTACAAGAACATAAACCTTAAAATAGAAAATACAAGTTTATAAACAGCAGCCTACAAAAATAGCAAGTAAAAAAATTGTAAATAACTACAAATGTAAAACTAATAAATCTAAATATACATAAACTACAAATGAAAGCACTATCGATTGGAAAAAAATTACAATAAATACACCATTATCTTAGAAACATGAGCAATAGTTGTATAACCAGCACCTAAGAAATCATATATTAACCATAAAAACTTAAAAATATATTAAGAAACCTTACAAGAAACCCTAATAAACTAACCTTCTTTAAAGGTTTAACAGATAAAATAGATACGGACAACCTCTATATTATTAGTATCTAAACATAATGGAAACATCATAAAACAAATAGTAAAAAAAAGATCAAACTCTAACACAAAATAGTAACTTCAATGAGAAGAACAAACGGAAACAAAATAAAACACAAAAGCATATAATACCTTTAAAGATATACATTAAATAAAGAAAGAACAATATTTTAAAATAAACATTCAATAAATTTTCTGGGATTGAAGAGTTGGGTTTGGTAAAAATTTCAAATAAAACTTACTAGATAGATTTTGTTGCATGTTTGTAGGCTAAGGTGAGGCGACAACTATGGTGATGGCAACGATGGTAATTGTGAGCAATAGAAAGAACCATTTGAGATAGACGAGAGAGTGAGGCAGATGTGAGTGATTGTGTTTATGTTTAGTGTTGACTTTGAAGTATGAAGTGAGTGTGTTGAATTATATATATATATATATATATATATATAACCTTGCCTTGGACCAAGGCCATATTGAGTACACGTGTGAGTAAATTAACATAATCCAAATTAACGTAGTGTACCTGTGTGAGTGTGTGAGTACTGTTTGCAATTTGCATATTAATATATAATACAAAAATAATAATATAATTATAGTAATGGATTCAGTCGAGTTTAGGCATCGAAATATCCAAATTACCCATTTGAACCTGACTGTGTATACTTATATAAATCCTTATTTTTCACTCGCCCAACCCACCAACCCAAAGAAACCTGCCCGTAAACTTAAAACTTCTATTGGATTGGTCGGCTTCGGTCGGGTTTGGATATGTTGTCCACTCCTAATTTCTAATATTGAGTCCCATTTTTCAAGTAAAAACTGGTGATTGCTTCTCCACTCCCCATTATTTGTTTGCAAATAAAAAAGTACTACCAAAAACACATTTTTCGTAGTGCATTTTACTCAAATTTATACTCTCAGAAGGGAGAACCATATAAATTTAGACCTAACAAGTAGTTATCATGTCATGTGTTTGATGCGCACATGATAACAAACGTGATAAGATTAGTTTATCATATCTAGTGTTTAATACACAACATATAATTAAATGATATGATTTATGCTGTGATAAAATGATGAATTTGTCCTTGTAGTCTATTAAATTTTTTTCTTTCAAAATAACATTCATATATTTTTTTTTATAAATAAAAAAAGACATTTAAAAAATGTACATAATTTATGAATGAATTTTATATACTTGAAAAAATTGTTTACGATGCTAAAAAACCATATAATATTAAAAAAAATATTATTAAAATTTTCAATACATTGTATCAAATTAAAACTATAGTAACAATAAAGTATCATAAAGAACATTATGTTTTCTTACAATAATAGAACTAGAAGATCAAAGACTTAACAAATGCAAGACGATCAACATCATCACAACTTCAAAATATGTGCAAGCAATATGGCGTAGATAATATTATGTCTGCTGCAGCAAAACAATATTGTTCTGTTTGCTGCATTTTCTTCAACTCATTCATAATGTTTCTTGAATAATCAAACACGTCTTTACCAACACCTAGACAATTTGCAGCTTCACTCAAGCGTTCTGAACTTTATTCAAGTCAATTCCAAAAAAGTTTTTCCTAACTCAGAAATACAATTAGCTTCTTTGTTTCTTCTTTTTGATTGAATTTCTACTTAGTCATTTTTTCTCCTAGATTGTGATTGACAAAGAGACGGTGATTGAGTAATTTCTATTTCAATCTCCTCATCATTGTCTTTTATTTATCTATCTCCTCAACATTATCTGCCGGGGGAGTATCTCCTTTACCAATAGCACAATTTTTTCCAAAAACAGGAACAAGTTTATCAAATAGTGGAATTGGAGCATACCTATATTATATTGCATTTGGATGACTCTACACATAAATATAAAATATTTTTCAGATAATCATAAAAGAACTCACTAAAATATATAAAAGCTGAAATAAATTAATATACATTAACCTTCACATATTCTTTCTATACTTCACCATTATCCATCTTAATCATTTTTTCTCTTCATCCCAACCAAATCCACTTTGATTTAACATATCATAAATTACTTCATAGACTAACTTTAACATCTTCATTGCAGATTCAATGTGTGACTTTACCTTAATTTCACATCCAGAAAACTTTTCCTCCAATTTTGCCTCAACTATTGTTAAAGAGTTTGCTTTGAATTGTTCATTATCACCTCTTAGACCAATGTTCACTACTTCAATCAGTATATCAAGAAGGGTTTCATCCTCATTTTCAAACCATTTTTTACAATCTCTCTTCCTCTTGTTACTTGGTTGTGTGCAAAATTTAAATTCCATTCTTGTTGTACAACCAAATTATAAATAATATAGTATTTCAATGGTGATGAGCGATGAAGGTAGTTCACCACTCATTCTTCCTTCCTCTGAGTTATAACAAGGTACACTATTCATGTACATCTCTTATTATACGTAGATATAGTACAATTTGTGAATATGATTATTATAAATTTGTAGCTATTAGTTAGACAATACTAATTAATCAATACATATCCCCTTAATTTCCATCATTATTGTTTTAATAATTATTTACTAATATACTAAACACAAATCAAGAAACTTTTTAACAAATCATAAACTTTGAACTTCCTAATTTTAAGTTGGAGTTGTTTGGAGGGAAGCAAACTTCCTCCTAAATTTATTTTTATTCTCCCTCTATTTTGATGGATTTGAATGTAAGAGAGGAGTGGATGTAATTCAAAAATCATCTAATTTCTTTTTTCTTTGAATCCAACATAAAATCATTTTAAATCCTTGTCATCCTCATCTTATTTTGAATTAAACATATCTCTTCTTTTCTTCCTTCTGATGTTCTCCATCAAAAAAAATAAAAAATTATCCTCTCCCTCTGAACCAAACAAACTCTAAATTGATCAACACAATCTTTCTTTTCTTTCTCCTTAAATCAACTAACATCATTAATTCTTTCCATTGACAAATTTTTTTATAAGCATAAGAAAATGAAAGAAAAATAAATCTCATAATAAAATATAGATTTTATTGATGAAATAATATCGTTTATTGGGCAACACGTGATAATATATTTTTTTTTATTTAATTAAATTTTATTCATGCACATACAAACTTTTTAAAAATAAGTCTACATGAATGTTTATATGATTAAAATAACTCTACTCTAGTGTTGACTCACTAAAAATTAAAGAGTTAACTTTTTGTGAAAAAAAATAAAGTTTAAAAGTTAAAATTATTTCAAAATAAGGGATAAAAATAATTGAATTGTGAAATTTAGAGATAAAAATGTGATTCAGAAAAGAAAAAAAAGTTAATATTAACAAAATCATACCGTTGAAAAAAAAAGGATATAGAAGTAAATTGCCGGAAAAAAATAATTAATATAATTGGTGAAAAATAAATACCGAAAAAGTCGCTAGAAGGAGGGGTCGAACCTCCGACCTTGTGGTTAACAGCCACACGCTCTAACCAACTGAGCTATTCCAGCTTGTTGGTAATGAGCTACATATAGCGATTTTAACAATTGCAGATAAACTTAACGAATGATGCCATCGTGAATGAAAGCAATCAGAGAAGAGGAGAGTGAAAAGGACGAGCAATCGAATTAAGTTCCCTTGATGAAGAATAAGAATGTCCATTGATAAAGTTTTGAGGTTTGTTAGTTACAGAACCTTGTCCTCCACACCTGAAATCTTCTCTCTTTATTCCTTCCTTCAACCAACTTTGTATTCCATCAACAAACCCTATTTTGAAGAACCCCAAAATCTCCCAACTCCAACACCACAGTCACTCTCCCTGACACCTCAACAAATTAGCAGTCTCGAAACAACACTCCACAAATCACTCCTCACTACTCAAACAGATGAAGCTTGGAAATCATTTAAAACACTCACTACCCACAATTCCTTCCCATCTAAACCCCTCACCAATTCCCTCCTCACTCACTTATCCTCTCTCGGTGATATTCACAATCTCAAAAGAGCTTTCGCTTCCACTCTCTTTCTCATCCAAATAAACCCTAACATTCTCCATTCTCAAACTATCCATACCATTCTTCTTTCCATGAAATCTGCCAACACTGCTCCCCCTGCTTTTTCACTTGTCACCTCTCTCTTCCGTAACAGATTTTTCATCCCTTCCCACTCTTGGGCCCCCGTTCTCGTTGATATTGCCAGGAACAATAACAACCTTGCTGCTTTTTTGCCTCTTTTTGAACATAATTGCAGGGTTGCTTTCGATGAGAAGCTTGATTTCATGATACCTGATGTTTCTGCTTGTAATGCTGCCCGTGAAGCTTGCTGTTTTCACCTCCAATCCTTTACCGATGCTGAGAGAGTCGTTGGAATTATGTCCAATCTTCGTGTTAAACCTGATGAGTTTAGTTTTGGATTTTTAGCTTATTTATATGCACTTAAAAGGATTACAAGATAAGATAGATGAGTTAAAAGTTTTTATCGGTGAATTTGGTTATTCAAACAATAAATGCTTTTATTCTAATTTGATTAGTGGCTATGTTAAGTCTGGTAATTTAGCTTCTGCCGAGTTAACTATTCTCAGTAGTTTGAATGTTAGAGAGATGGGGAATATTGGAATTTTGATAGAGACACTTTTTGTGTTCTAGTTAAGGAATATCTTCAGAATGGGAATGTTAAAAGTTTAGCTAATTTGATTATTGAAGCTCAGAAGTTTGAGACTTCAAATATCAAAGTTGATGAGTCTATAGGTTTTGGTATTATTAGTGCATGTGTTAGTATTGGACTATCGGATAAAGCACATAGTATTCTTGATGAAATGAATGCTTTGGGAGGCTCTGTGGGTTTTGGTGTCTATGTACCGATTTTGAAGGCTTACTGTAAAGAAAATCGAACTGCTGAAGCTACTCTATTGGTGATGGAGATTAGTAGTTCAGGTCTTCGGTTGGATATGGCAACCTATGATGCTCTGATAGAGACATCCATGCCCGATCAAGACTTTCAATCAGCCTTTTCGTTGTTTAGGGACATGAGAGAGGCGAGGATTCCTGATTTGAAAGGGAGTTACTTAACTATAATGACGGGTTTGATGGAGAATCATCGACCTGAGTTGATGGCAGCTTTCTTAGATGAGGCGGTTGAGGATGCTCGTATTCAAGTAGGTACTCATGATTGTGATGCAAGTTGTGGAGAAATCTAAAGAGATGAAAATATTTGTTGATAAGTGGAGATACAAGCAAGCATTCATGGAGACTCATAAAAAGATCAAAATTGCCAGGTTATGAAAAATGAATTTCAGAAAAATGGAAGCGCTTATTGCTTTCAAGAATTGGGCTGGCTTAAATGCATGAACTGTATGCACTGGTGGTGACTGACCACTGCTTATCTCAAGAGTTAAACCATCACTTCTGGATAAAACAGCTTAAAATGACATCCTCTTCCTTTATTTTTTGTCATTTTCATCAGTTCCAAATAATAATTAGATCCAAATCCGTTTTAGTAGCAAATTAAAATGATTTCAAAATCAATTCTAGTTCCAAATTAGTACCAAATCAATTCCAAATCAAAGTCAGTTTAAAATTAGTTCCAGTTCCAAATTAAAATGCCAAGAAGCAAGTTCCAAATTATAATTAGTTTCAAATTTAAATCAATATACGTAGTTGTCACCCTTAAGAATGGATCTATCAAAAACTTTTTTTAATTTGCATATTCTCTTTTTGTGTCTCTTGTTTCCACACGTATAACATTTGAATGTAAATTGATAGCTTTCTTGGAAGAAAGTGGGGGGTTCCTTGGCTTTTCATTAGATTTTTTTTTTCCATTCTTCTTTGATCTGTCAATTGCCCTTCTCATGACTGGCGGATTAATTGGAACAGAAGCAAATAAAAGCCATAATTGTGGACCATTTGTTGTCAATACGAGATGAGAATAAGTTGCCATAAAACACTTTTTCTCTAAAAAATTAAGTTCCATTTAAAAAGTTAACAATGAATAAAGAATGGTAAAATATATATCAGATGAAAGGAAGTTATGCATAACCTATAGTATGATGGAACATAACCCTCAGGTTACTTTTTGTTATACCAGATGCATGTAATAACATAGCAACAAGAAATACTAGTAAAATCCCATTTTTTACAAGCACAATTTATTTTGCAACAAATTAACATTAAATGAGTTAGTGTCATTTGTTACTCCATAAATGGAAAAATCATTATCTGAATGTCAAGTTGGAGACCATCCATCAGCTGCCTTCTTTGCTTTTTCAAGCATGTTTTAGATGGTAGGATGTATATCACCCTTGTATCTCACCATCAGTTCCATTTGTTTAACAATTATCTTTGTAAGGTAGTGTTTAATTCTTTCAAACATTAAGATGATGGGTTTGTGTTTGTACTCTAAATGTTTGCTCTGTTAAAAGCTTTACACGTGTAGTTTACTTATAGGTCAAACATTTGTATGGTAACTGAAACAAGAAATATCCTAGAATGAAACTTTATAAGGTACTATGGATGGAATAGATGAAAGTGTTAACAATGAAAAGAGGAAGAAGAGAGACGACCACTTTAGGGTTTCATAACATAGAATGAACCAAACTACTCTTAATAGGGTTACAAATGAGTATATATATAAAACAAATAGAAATATCTAAAATACCCTTACTACTAATATATAATAATATTATCTAACATCTCCCCTCAAACTCACGATGCATTAACATGGAGCATCGAGAGTTTGTCAACTAAAAAAAAAACGAAAATCTTTAATGGAATGTATCTTTGTGAACAAAACAACACTCCTGAAACAGCTGAAGTGCCTATGCCAAACAATACCCTTGAAACAACAAACAACACCCTTAAAACAGCTGAAGTGTCTCCGCCAAACAACACCCCTGAAACACCAAACAACACTCCTGAAACAGCTGAAGTGCCTCCGCCAAACAACACCCCTGAAACACCAAATAACACCCGCGAAACAGCTGAAGTGCCTCCGCCAAACAACACTCCTTAAGCACCAACAATATCTCTATCAGGCATAACATCAAAAAGCTTCATGGCCTCACTCATATCCCCACACCTAGCATACCCAACAATAACAACAGTCCAAGAAACCAAACTTCTCACAGACATTTCATCAAACACCTTCCTAGCACTTCCCAGAAAACCAAATTTCACATACATATCAACCAAAGAAGTCCCAACATACAAATCAAACCGAAACCAAATCAAACCAAACAAAACTAAATCAAACCAAACTAAACAACATCAAACCAAACTAACCAAAGAGAGAAGCAACCAATAACAAAAAAGTGTTGATTTAGAGAGAAGCAACCAAAGAGAACAATCAATATGGAGAGAAGAAACAAAGAAAATCACTAGAGAAAGGAGCAATCGAACAGAAGAAGCAACAGAGAGAGGAGCAATCGAACAGAAGAAGCAATAGAGATAGGAGCAATCAAACAGAATAAGCAACAGAGAGAGGAGCAATCAAACAGAAGAAGCAACAGAGAGAGCGACAACACAGAAGAAAGCAACCAAAGAGATAGGAGAGACGAACAATTAAATTACAAACCAAATCAGCAAAGAGCCACAACAATTGAAATCATGTGAACCAAACCAAAATCATAACTAGAGTCAATGGTAGGAGGAACAGAAGCAACGACATTGGACGATGGTCCCCTAAAATTCTTCTTATGTGCTCTCCCCAATTTAGGACAATGTGTTTTTCAATGTGCTTGAAGAGAATCATCCTTAGCACCAGCCATAACAAATGATGATAGGAAAATACGACAAACACAATCACTGAGACAAAATAAATTAGGGATAATCTGTTGTTGTGCGAGCACGATTTCTCCCCCTCCAGACGTCGTTTCGCCGATCCGATCGTTGAAGACGAAGACCTGAATGTTGCGAACCTGCTGTCCAAAAATCAGCCCGATCCAACGGTTAACGAATGCGCAATCGATGTTTTTATGACACTGATTTAACAAAATCGGGAATATGGTTACTCTTCTCTTTTCTTTACAATAGATCCCAAACTGTTGGGAACTCGACAGCGGAATAGAGGCGGAATCGTTCAAGGAGGATCAAAATAGGCTCTGATACCATGTTAACAATGAAAAGAGGAAGAAGAGAGACAACCAAGAGACGACCACTTTAGGGTTTCATAACATAGAATGAACCAAACTACTGTTAATAGGGTTACAAATGAGTATATATATAAAACAAATAGCAATATATAAAATACCCTTACTACTAATATATAATAATATTATCTAACAGAAAGCATTGAGAAGGCTTGAAAAGACGTAATGGACATACCAGCTACATGTTGGAGTAGGTCACATTTTATATGAATCAATTCACTTAGTTGAAAGTCAAATCACAAAAAACTCCCTAGAATTTGAGCGAGTCAATTTACAAATTACGTGAGTAGATTCATCTGGTGTGTAAGCATCCTTGAATGATTTTGTGACTTTTGTAAATTAATTTATAAACATGAGTCAATTTATGAAGTCAAAAATTATTTAGAAAAGATTTATGATGCATTGAGTGTTGTTTTAATATTTCCCTAATATGCATATAATATTATGCATGATAAAATGAAGTTTTTCGTAAGGTTTTTTCTGTTTCGAGAATTAATAATTAATAAAGATACAAAATTATTTAAGTAAACATAGTTTTGACATACATAAAAGGCTTAAAGATATTTTTGGTCTATGTAATTTAAGATCAATTTGATTTTAGTCTCCGTAAAACCATTTTCTTTCTAACTACTCTATAATTTTGAATTAATTTTAGTTTAATCTCTCATCTAATTATGTTGCTTACGTGGATAGAAAAATACTTAATGTGTCACATATGACTAAATATAATTATTGTGGACTCTTCAAATCCTATTACTAATCACTAATTTAATACTTGTTATCATTTTCTAAAAGAAAAAAAATAAATCCTCCAAGAACCCCCCAATATTCATCTTAATCAAAAAATTCATCTTCAACTCCATATTCATTTCCAAATTTGTTTTTTTTTTCTTCCTTATTTCTCTCTATTTTATGAATCCCAACAAACCCCCAAACCTCTTACACAAGACCAACAACAATCACTACTTCTACAAAGTTTCGATTTGTGCCTAGATTTGTTGTTTGTTCATGCTAACAATTTCAAAACGATTTGATTATGTTAATGGTCCCATAAATCAAACAATAACATCAACTATATTTGTCATCCTCCAAAATTTGTTGCGATTTACTTTCTTGTTATTTAAAAGTTTGTTATTATGAGGCTTTCTATTAGACCAACACACGCCTGTTAAAATGTGATTAAATACAATCACAAGTGTAATTTCTACACTTAGATAGTTAGTTAGTTGTTAGGGTTTAAACCACCTATTAATAGGATGATTTACATGTGATTATACACAACACATAATAATAACTTTTTTCTTCTCTCTAGCCTGAAAACTCTCTTTTCTCTACTGTGTGTATTGGCTCCAACATATGGTATCAAGAGCCATTGTTGAAGGATCCTGAAGGACCTTGATTCCGCTACCAGGATATCTCTTCCTGCAGATCCCAATTTCACGATTCCATTGCAACGATGACAACGACAAAGGAAGCAAGCTTCCCTACGAATCTTCCAGTTCTTGATGGCAAAAACTGGAGGAGATGGCATGTGCAGATGAAGGTTATCTTCGGTTACCAAGGGGTGACTGACATCGTGGAATCTGGTATCGGAGAAGCACCGGCGGCAACGGCTACGGAGGCACAGAAGGAAGAGTACAAGGAGATGAAACGTAAGGACTGCAAGGCGCTGTTCTTGATTCACTAGTGTGTGAATGATGCACACTTTGAAAGAATTGAAGGAGCCAAGAACGCGAAGGAGGCATGGCAGATCCTAGAGAAAGGAAATGCAGGCGCGGAGCAGCTGAAGAAGGTGAAATTGCAAACCATGCGTAGGCAGTATGAACTTATGGCAATGGAGGATAACGAATCGGTTGCTGAATACTTCAACAGAATTCGCACTCTGACGAATTCTATGAAGGCTTGTGGAGAAGAAATTGATGATTTGCGATTGGTGGAAAAGATCTTGCGAACTGTGAATTCCAATTTGGATCACGTGGTGGTGGCCATTGAAGAATCTAGAAGAGTACCCAGTATGACAATTGATGAGTTACAAGGTTCTCTTGAATCTCATGAGCAGAGATTGAATGAGCGCTTCACAGAGAAGGCTCCTAACCAGGCTCTTCAGGCACAACACTACAAGAAAGGGGGTTCTTCCAATAAAGGAGGGAACAAAGGGAAGGGTCACAAGCAAGGGCAGAAATATTTCTCTGGTAAACCAAATTCTGGTTAAGATCATGGCAAGAATGATGGTGATGGTTCTCAATCTTCTACAAGGAAAGATTGGAATAAAGGGAACAAAGACAACAAGAAGAAGGTAGATCGCAAGAAGCTGAGGTGTTACAACTGTGGAAGAATTGGACACTTTTCCAATGAATGTCAATTCAAACCCCAGGAAAATCATCATGGAGGGCAAGGTGTGGAAGCAAATCTCATTAAGGATGATGCTTCTGAGAATGGCACCACAGTGGAAATGTTGATGATGACTACTTCATCAGAATCAGAATGTTCAGGTACATGGTACCTTGATTCTGGTTGCTCGAATGTTCAGGTACATGGTACCTTGATTCTGATTTTGAAGAAAAAGGATAGACAACAAGCACTACTTCAGAATGTGCTGTATGTGCCAACAATGCAAACCAACCTCATTAGTTTGGGTCAATTGTTAGAGAAAGGTATCTATATGAAAATGCAGAACAGGACACTGGACATTTTCAATGCAACACACAAGAAGGTGTTTAGTGTGCCACTCTCCTCCAACAGAACCTTTCAAGTGAAGATTGAAGCATCTCAAGCTCAGTGTTTGGCTATGGAAGATCAAAATTCAAGTCAGGATCCATGGATTTGGCATTTGAGGTATGGCCATTTGAATTTCAAAATTCAACTGATGAGGTTGGTTTGCATTCGAGCAACCAGAATCAAGGTACCATGTACCTGAACATTCTGATTCTGATGAAGTAGTCATCATCAACATTTCCACTGTGGTGCCATTCTCAGAAGCATCATCCTTAATGAGATTTGCTTCCACACCTTGCCCTCCATGATGATCTTCCTGGGGTTTGAATTGACATTCATTGGAAAAGTGTCCAATTCTTCCACAGTTGTAACACCTCAGCTTCTTGCGATCTACCTTCTTCTTGTTGTCTTTGTTCCCTTTATTCCAAGCTTTCCTTGTAGAAGATTGAGAACCATCACCATCATTCTTGCCATGATCTTGACCAGAATTTGGTTTACCAGAGAAATATTTCTGCCCTTGCTTGTGACCCTTCCCTTTGTTCCCTCCTTTATTGGAAGAACCCCCTTTCTTGTAGTGTTGTGCCTGAAGAGCCTGGTTATGAGCCTTCTCTGTGAAGCGCTCATTCAATCTCTGCTCATGAGATTCAAGAGAACCTTGTAACTCATCAATTGTCATACTGGGTACTCTTCCAGATTCTTCAATGGCCACCACCACGTGATCCAAATTGGAATTCACAGTTCGCAAGATCTTTTCCACCAATCGCAAATCATCAATTTCTTCTCCACAGGCCTTCATAGAATTCGTCAGAGTGCGAATTCTGTTGAAGTATTCAGCAACCGATTCGTTATCCTCCATTGCCATAAGCTCATACTGCCTACGCATGGTTTGCAATTTCACCTTCTTCAGCTGCTCCGCGCCTGCATTTCCTTTCTTTAGGATCTGCCATGCCTCCTTCGCGTTCTTGGCTCCTTCAATTCTTTCAAAGTGTGCATCATTCACACACTGGTGAATCAAGAACAGCGCCTTGCAGTCCTTACGTTTCATCTCCTTGTACTCTTCCTTCTGCGCCTCCGTAGCCGTTGCCGTCGGTGCTTCTCCGATACCAGATTCCACGATGTCAGTCACCCCTTGGTAACCGAAGATAACCTTCATCTGCACATGCCATCTCCTCCAGTTTTTTCCATCAAGAACTGGAAGATTCGCAGGGAAGCTTGCTTCCTTTGTCGTTGTCATCGTTGCAATGGAATCGTGAAATTGGAATCTGCAGGAAGAGATATCCTGGTAGCGGAATCAAGGTCCTTCAGGATCCTTCAACAATGGCTCTTGATACCAGATGTTGGAGCCAATACACACAGTAGAGGAAAGAGAGTTTTCAGGCTAGAGAGAAGAAAAAAGTTATTATTATGTGTTGTGTATAATCACATGTAAATCATCCTATTAATAGGTGGTTTAAACCCTAACAACTAACTAACTATCTAAGTGTAGAAATTACACTTGTGATTGTATTTAATCACATTTTAACATTCCCCTTTAATTTCTATACCCTGTCAGTTCAAAACAAACAATTCATAACACAAAAAATAAAAATTGCAATAATTCTTCATTATGCAAAGGGAAGGGTCACAAGCAAGGGCAGAAATATTTCTCTGGTAAACCAAATTCTGGTCAAGATCATGGAAAGAATGATGGTGATGGTTCTCAATCTTCTACAAGGAAAGCTTGGAATAAATGGAACAAAGACAACAAGAAGAAGGTAGATCGCAAGAAGCTGAGGTGTTACAACTGTGGAAGAATTGGACACTTTTCCAATGAATGTCAATTCAAACCCCAGGAAGATCATCATGGAGGGCAAGATGTGGAAGCAAATCTCATTAAGGATGATGCTTCTGAGAATGGCACCACGGTGGAAATATTGATGATGACTACTTCATTAGAATCAGAATGTTCAGGTACATGGTACCTTGATTCTGGTTGCTCGAATCATATGAATGGGAATCGAGATTGGCTTGTTCATTTTGATGCTAGAAGGAAGAGCAAAGTGAGATTTGCTGATAATAGAACCATACAATCAGAGGGCATTGGAGATATTCTGGTGAAGAAAAAGGATGGACAACAAGCACTACTTCAGAATGTGCTGTATGTGCCAACAATGCAAACCAACCTCATCAGTTTGGGTCAATTGTTAGAGAAAGGTTTCTATATGAAAATGCAGAACATGACACTGGACATTTTCAATGCAACACACAAGAAGGTGTTTAGTGTGCCACTCTCCTCCAACAGAACCTTTCAAGTGAAGATTGAAGCATCTCAAGCTCAGTGTTTGGCTATGGAAGATCAAAATTCAAGTCAGGATCCATGGATTTGGCATTTGAGGTATGGCCATTTGAATTTCAAAGATTTAAGCCTATTGTATTCTAAGAGCATGGTCAGTGGTTTGCCTCAAATCAAGGTTCCCAGAAATGTATGTGACAATTGTTTGATGAGCAAGCAACCAAGAAATGCATTTGGCAACCACACTGTCAATAGAGCAAGGGAAATACTGGGAGTAGTGTACTCAGATGTATGTGGTCCATTTGAAGTTATCTCAGTAGGTGGTAATAAGTATTTCTTGTCCTTTGTGGATGAGTTTAGCAGAAAACTGTGGACATATCCTCTTAAAGCTAAAAGTGATACATTTGAAGTCTTCAAGAGATTCAAAGTGTATATGGAAAAGCAATCAGGAAAGCATGTGAAAGTACTGAGAACAAATGGAGGTGGTGAATTCACTTCTAATGAAATGGAAGAGTTTTGCAAGTCTCATGGCATTGTGCATGAAATTACAGCTCCTTACACACCTCAACACAATGGAATGGCAGAAAGAAGGAACAGGACCATCATGAACATGGTTAGGAGCATGCTTAAAGAGAAGCAATTGGCCAAGAATCTGTGGGGAGAAGCAGTAGAGACTGCAACCTATGTTTTGAATAGGTGTCCCACTAAACAGCTTGCTAACAAAGTTCCTGAGGAAGTTTGGTCTGGCAGAAAACCCTCAGTATCACACATGAGAGTGTTTGGATCCTTGTGCTACTCACATATACCTGATCAAAGAAGAAAAAAGTTATTATTATGTGTTGTGTATAATCACATGTAAATCATCCTATTAATAGGTGGTTTAAATCCTAACAACTAACTAACTATCTAAGTGTAGAAATTACACTTGTGATTGTATTTAATCACATTTTAACACTCCCCTTTAATTTCTATACCCTGTCAGTTCAAAACAAACAATTCATAACACAAAAAATAAAAATTAAAGGGGAGTGTTAAAATGTGATTAAATACAATCACAAGTGTAATTTCAACACTTAGATAGTTAGTTAGTTGTTAGGGTTTAAACTACCTATTAATAGGATGATTTACATGTGATTATACACAACACATAATAATAACTTTTTTCTTCTCTCTAGCCTGAAAACTCTCTTTTCTCTACTGTGTGTATTGGCTCCAACAACGCCAACTAAACACAATCTAAACAATTGCACACCCTTTGACAAATTGAAATCAATCCTTTGAAGAGAGAAATATCATCAAGATTATTGTGAGGGAAAGCATTATGTGTATCCAATCAAGAAATAAGCTCACCCCACACTTTGGAATATAACAAACACTTAAAAAACAGATGTTGAATATACTCATTTCCACCAAATCAAACAATCACGTCAACTATATTTCTCTTCCTCCAAAATTTGTTGCAATTTACTTTCTTGTTCATTTAAAAGCTTGTTATTAGGAGACTTTCTATTAGACCAACACACGCCAACTAAATACAATCCAAACAATCACACACCATTTGATAAAATGAAATCAAACCTTTGAAGAGACAAATATTATCAAGACTATTGTGAGGGAAAGCATTATGTGTATTCAATCAAAAAATAATATCACTCTACACTTTAGAATATACGAAACACTCAAAAAAACGGATGTTGAATATACTCATTTCCACCAAAATTACTTATGCATGACTGAAGGTCTTGAACAAGCACTCCTTTGTGAACTAAGTTATCCCTTTTTTTGGTAATTTGTTATCAAATAGTCTCCATGTGAATAAATAAACTTTAAAGGGCGATAAACAATTTTAGACATGGTCAAAAAAAGAGGAATATGTGATACCACTCTTATCCTAGAACACGTAATAACTCTCTTTAACTGAACAAACCCCTCCTTTAGGTTTGTTTCTTGACCAATAGTCTAAAGCATTAACCTGTAGCACAATGTAAGAAAAATCTAGCCTACATTCCCCCCACTAAAATAGACGTCTCCTCCACCTCCACCCTCTGTAATACTCCTTTGAAACATGTCAGCCACTAAAACCACTTGATCTAAACATAATCCAAATAATCTAGGAAATCTCTCACAAAAGACTCCTCCCTTTAACCGCAGGTCACACCAAAATGAAGTTTCCTTCCACCGCCTAAAACTCTATGCAACCTACTAGTGAACTATTTCCCATCACCTCTCCCCACTCTACAATCAATAAAATAAATATCTTGCCACCAACATAGTCTTTACTCAACCCACCTCTTAATCTACCATTCTCAACCCCATATTTTTTCAAATAACACCCTATACCACTACTCCTCACACTCACTCCTTAACCACCAACATCATTTACCTAATAATTCATTATTAAAATCTCATAAATTATGCAATAACCCTTATCCTTCAACAAACATATCTGGTCCTATTTAACTCAATTAATATTACAAGCCTCTTTTCTTCCACTTCATAAAAAAATTTAAATAAAGTCTCAGTTTTATTAATGGTACCTAACATAGCCTTGAAAAACGAAAGGAAATAAATCCTATATTAAAAAAGGCAACTTTATGGAGAATAAAATGACCTTTTGGCGATAGATTGTTAGAATTCCATAATGACAATTTACTTTTATTTCGATCAGTTATCGGATTCTAAAATACTAATCTTACGAGATTACCACCAAATAGTAATTCAAATATTTAAATGACAAATTTCCCAATTTACAATTCAGCATTCTTGTCGCATCTTCTAACTAGGGTAATAAAATATTAACACTCACCAACAAACTCTTATGGTTCAAATGTTAGACCAATTCTTCACCATCACAATTAAAGTATCATCCTCAAATTGTAAATGAGTAATATGAAACTTTGGATCATCACCCTTCTATAAATCTATAAACATACCCATTGTCACGTAAAAAACTAGCAAGGACTTCAACCCTTACGCCACTAACAAAAAAGGAATGGAGATAAGGATCACCTTGAAGAAAACCACGACCCAATTTTTTTTTGATGTTGAGCTACCATTTACCAAAACTAATGTTGTTGTAGTGCTACAACACTATCATCCAATTCCTCCATTTGATTGGAAAGCTCATCTTTTCATCGTCATATTCAAGTATCTTCAATCATGGAATCACATGATTTCTCAAAATCTACTTTAAACATAATCAACTCCATCCTACTCTTTTGAGATTCATCCACTAATTCATTTGCTATTAATATACCATCCAAAATTTGTCTCCTATCAACAAATGCAAACTGATTTTCCAAAATCAACTAACCAATTATCCATACAACCTCCACATGCCTAAAATCATTAACCTTTTACGAATTATCCTTCTTCCAAATTAGCTCAACGAAAGTACAATTAAATCCTCTGATCAACCTACCTATGAGAATGAAATCCAAAATTTCATCCTTGAAATCTTTCACAAAATCCTAAATTGACCCCATCAAGTCCCAAACTTTTTAAACTATCACAATCTATATTGCTTGTTTCACTTCTTCCTCCAAAAAAGCCAACATTAGACTATCAGTCTCGATATCCTCTTATGGTTTTGAATTGAAAATTAGTTAAAGAATAATAACAATAAATAGAATAGAAGTAGTTAATTTTTACTTATATTTTAAAATATCAAACACAATGCTTTTGCGTAAATTGATTTCTAGGATATGTTTTGAGATTTTTTCTAGTCACCCCCTATTTTTCTAGTTACATCCATCTAGCACAAAATATTTAAAACTAATGTCAAAATTGCCCTTAGCCTCACATTTACTTTTTAAAATTCACTATATATCTTTCATGAATATTTTGTTGTATGAGTAAAAAACCATTTGATTGTATATATGTTACTAACATTATTGTTGATTTTGCTAATTTTTTTCTCTATTTAAAAATCGTATTTGAACTAAATTAATGCATATCAAAAAATTGTTTTAATGCGTAAGCAAACTCAAATCATGTAATATTTTGTGAACTCTGAATTTACATAATTGCAGTTTGTGTATTGTTTATAAATTTTAAATTCTCAAATGTTGCGTGAACTCAATTCATCAAGTATATCTAAATTTATAAAAAATACAATTATACACAAATATGTAAATTTATATATACCTTCGTTTCACATAGGCAAAATAATTTGTGAATTCACATATACTACGAAAATTTGTGAATATTTTTTATTCTACTCATTTATTAAATAATGTAATAAACTTTCAATTTACGTATATAAAAAGAAATTCAAATATATATTTAGTGAATGTATAAAATATATATTTAGTGAATGTATACGTGGACTCAATGCATGTAAACTCCTGTTACATTAAAAAAAATTAATGAAGAAATGAAATGAAAACAAATGAATAAGGAAAAGTGGGTTTGAATTTGAAGATGAGAGAATGATAAAATATAAACGTAGAGCATATGAGAGGAAGAGAGAGACAAAGAAAGAGCAGGAGTATTTTTATTTTTTTTAATCAATTTAATTATTTAATTTTAATTTTTTAATGATTTAATTTATTTCTCTACCAAGTCACTTATCATTTTACGGCATAAGACTTTCTTTTTTTTTTTTTTTTTACAACGAACAAAAATCATTTTATATTTTTCTATAATACATGTTCTTTTCATAAATTTTTGCATTACTTTACCGAAAAGTATGCTACAGATTGAAATTAAACTCAGAAACATCCATCATGAAATAGATATATTATGTTAAGTGGAGAATCTAAACGATCCCTCTATGTCATGGTATTAAAACATTAGATTGAGTGGCATGTTATTTTTGTTCTCCCCAAAATTCCTCTTGGAGACTATCTCTCTTCACACCACACCACAAATCAAAATTCCTTTCAGATAATTAATTAACAGGTAGTGAACTCTTATAAACTCTTAGTTAATTTACATATTCCATGACCCCTCACCCTTCTGTTTTTGTACATATTACTTTTTTTAGTGAGTTGAGGAAAGATATACATATAGCCATGTTTTTCTATCAAAGATTATGTTGGAAATTTCACTTCAATTGAGGTTTACCACTAGAAGCATTAATTTCGCCATTTGAGTAGGCATTTATTGTGTTGGGTTTTAAAGTATGGATGGGTATAATCTCATATTTCTTAGAGAGATATATAGTTTAAGAGTACAATTAGTGCTCATAAAGTTTTTGCAAGGATTAGCACTTTATAAGATGGTTTTATAGAGTTGAGTTAAAGCAAATACAAAATTTGTTAAGAGTGTGTTTGGAAAATTAGTCTATAATTTAATATTTATTTAATCTCGAAAAAAAAATTAAAGAATAAACATAATATATGTTCATATAACATTTTAATCACAATTCATTATTTCTCTTAGAAACATTTTATAGTTTGCTTAATTTTGAAAAGAAAAATAAATTCTTCTCTTTCCTCTAAAATTTTCCTCCCAAACAAATTCTAAAAATATGTTTGAATGTAGGACTTTGAAAGAGAGAGAGAGAGAGAAACTTAATTTTCGTTTATAATATTATTATTATTATTATTATTTTATATATATATATATATATATATGTGTGTGTGTGTGTGTGTGTGTGGATTTAGAGAGATCATAATTACATACATTCCTAATTAATCAGAATATAATTCTTAAATATGAAGCAGAGATGAGGGAACCCAAGTTAGTCTTGTTGGCATTTCTGCTTGTTTGTTCATTGCTCCAAAAGGTATGGTCACATGGAAATCAGCCTCTCTCAAAAGTTACTATTCATAAGGCAACATTATCCCTTCTTGACCTTGCTCACATCAAAGCATCTCCATCACTTCTTGGACTACAAGTAAGTTTCAACAGTTTTTGTGAAATGTAAGTTCAACATCAGTAATATAATTTGTAGGCAAATGTTACCGTGTCAACTAGTGCTTAAAAGTCACTCATCACACTAACAACGATCAAACGACATTTCTTAAAAGTATAATTTAATGGTCTTCTTAGTTTTTATGAATGAAACAATGACAGTTAGAAAAATAAAGTAAAATGAATGTGACTCTCAAAACTCAATTTGCCTCGAACTGTCACTTATCAGGCCATCGTCTCAGCAAGAGTTGATAAATTATACTTCTGAATAGTATTTTCGATCGTTATTAGAGTTTCGGGTGACACTGGTCTACCATAGAATTTCCTTGATTTGTAATTTCACTTGGTGGTTACCAAATTTTTTTTCTGCTTCTAAATTATTTTTCCTTGCATTTTTTCTTATTTCTCATCTAAGTTAAGTTGATTCTTTTGTAGGGACAAATTGCAGAATGGGTAACTATAGAATACAGTTCTCCAATTCCTTCAACTGATGATTGGATTGGAGTGTTTTCTCCTGCGAACTTTAGGTCAAGTTCAATATCTGTTCATATCTATAGTTTAGCCAAAATACCGGCTCCACAATAGCGCTGTAGCATAGCGGCATTTGAACAAATCACTATTGTACTGTGATACGCAAGTTAGTACAAAGTGTTGTCAAATAGCCGCTATTGAGCTATAGTATAGCAGAATTTGATCAAATTGCTATTTTACGCGATCTGCGACCTATGCAGCACTGACATTTCTTATCGAAGGCACGTCCTTGTATCCGACATGTGTTGGTGTCTGACACCGACGCATTGATTATGTTCAATTAATTCATTTTCGTAAATTATTACTTGTGTCGACATGTTCTGTCTGGTGTCCGTGCCGTCCAATCAAGCTTGAATTACTCTTTAGTCCACCAACTAAAGTTATTCTTGTTTTGTGCATTTCAGTGCTTCAACATGTCCAAAAGAAAATGGTAGGACTTTTCCACCACTATTGTGTTCTGCACCCATTAAGGTACATGTGTGGATGTAACAACTAACGTGATCTAAATTCTTGTAAAGAATTTACCAAACTGGGAAAGTTAAGATAGAAAGAATTGAAGTGATGGTCTAATGTATGTTTCTTCCATTTTGCAGTTTCAAAATGCAAGTTACTTGAATCCTCAGTACAAAATAACTGGAAAAGGGTTTCTGAAGCTTCAGTTGATTAATCAGAGATCAGATTTCTCATTTGCACTGTTTTCTGGTGGCTTATCAAATGTAAGCCACATCATTAGTTTGAACTAGCTTGACCATGTTGATGTTAATTTTATAAGATTCTATTACAAATCAAATTTTATCTGCTAATTATTTTGGTGTTGACTAGGTCCATGAGAAAATATTTGCCTCTTCTCTTTTCCTTGATACAAGTTAATAAATCCTTTCTTTCTTGCTACTTTGTGGGTTGAGAGATAATGCTTTTAATTCAATAATGCTTTTAATTCCCTCATAAGTTTCTAGTTCTCACATCTATCATAATATTGCTAAATGCAATCTCTTATTTGTTTCTATTTACCTGTTGATAGCCAAAGCTAGTGGCAGTGTCAAATAAAATATCTTTTGCAAATCCAAATGCACCAGTTTACCCTCGTCTAGCACTAGGAAAATCATGGAATGAGGTAAGTTCAACTTCTTTTACAGTATGAACACTTGGCATCCCATATTTAAGGAAGTTCCCTAAATGAGTAAATGGTATGTGAAGAACGAAAGCAGATCATGATTGTTTGCAGTCGGCAATTCCACGCAGTCAGAACGTCGGTAGCCGTTAGATCAAGATTAAATGGTCTAGTTTTCAATACAGATTTTCAATTTTTTTATTTTAAATGAATTAAAGTACTGAGTTTGAAATCTAGACTGTGTGATCTCAATTCAACAGCCGTCAACATGCTTACTGCATGAATGTGTGCATTGCCAACTACAGGCAATCCAAATCTGAACAAAAGCATCCATCATGCTGCTATTATCTCTCTTAGTTCATTTGTAAACAAAATTATGTACTCCATTTCCTTTTATTACTGTGACTAATTCTGTCATTTTATCAAATTAAAATATTAATATATTATCATTTATCACTTAAAATAGATGACTGTAACATGGACAAGTGGATATGGGATCAGGGATGCTGAACCTGTTGTTGAATGGGGTCCAAAAGGAGAAGATCATGTACATTCACCTGCTGGGACACTGACTTTCACTCGTGATAGCTTATGTGGTAAGTCAAGTCTTCTTACCTTTGAATTTATACAGTTGAGATGTATCTTATGATTGGAACTTTTGTACTAACTATTTGACCATGGGATTTGAAATCAATAAGCACAATACAGTAAAGACGTGTTTGGTTTGAGAAAACATATTTGTTTTCAATTTTAATTACAAAATTTCCACTTTATTTTCATTTTGTTTCCTGTTTTCACTTTGTTTTCCCATGCAAATCTCTTCAAATAGGAGACAAAGCTATATCTGATAATTTTTTATCATAAATGGAATTTGAATTATTCGTTGTTATAAAATTTGTCTCAAAGATCCGGTTGACCAAAATGTGTCCATCACTGTGTCAAACTCTGTGTAGATTGACACTTCAAATTGAAGGTGTATTTGGTGTCTGACACCACAACACGTTTATAATCAGTCACTTCAATTTTCTCAAATTATTACAAGTTTCTATCCTATCTGTATTAGTGTCATTGTCATGTCCGTTGTTCTTGTATGTATCAGTTCTTTATAGGTCAAACTCAATTCCTTCAAGTGAAAGTTTATTGTCGTCTAATTTCCTTTGACCTAAGAACACGGACATAAACAATGATACAAATACGGGATATGACAAGGATTTAAAAATGGTAACACAGTAGAGTTTGATGTTACATAATATAAGTGTTGATTTTTTCTTAGACGTCTGAATTCATGTCAGACACATTTCTGATATATCCTTTAACAAGTGATTAATTAAGCTACCAATAGGATCATCAGTTTTCTCAATATGTTTTGTTTAGTGAATGCTTTATTCCAACAATGTTGCTCATCACTCACTAGGAGTATCAATATATGAACAGGTGCACCGGCAAGATCAGTAGGATGGCGTGATCCGGGATACATACACACCAGTTACCTGAAAGAACTGAGGCCAAACATATTGTATGTTATTTCTAGCTTATACTGGCTTAATTGTATGCACTGGTTAATAGTATTAAATAATTTTCAAGGTATATGCCAACAACTACACACAAATCTTATATTCTAATTTTGTTTTTGTTTCTTCATCTTTGATAACCTTTCTTATTAATTTTGTGAAAACTTCATTATGGAGCCATCTTTTTTTCTCTGATATTGTTTTATATATCGTTTTATTCTTTTTGTTGTACAGTCATTATCTGCTATAAATTTCATCTCCGCATTAAGAAAAGTTGGAAAAGTAAATAAAAAATTTGCGTTGTTATTCAGTAACCAAATTAAAAAAAAAGTTATAAAATATATATTGTGTCATCTTTTCTATTTAATATTAATAAGATTGTTATAATTCTATCATGAATCATGATATATGTTCAGTTAAAGAGAATCGTTGCACATTGTGCTTTCTGAGAATTGTGCAGATATGAATACAAGATAGGACACAAACTCAATAATGGAACATACATTTGGAGTAAACAGTATCAGTTTAGAGCAGCTCCTTTTCTTGGGCAGAAATCTTTACAACGTGTAGTCATATTTGGTGATATGGGGAAGGTTTGAACTTTAAACTGATATGAATAATATAATAAATGCATATATTTGAATGTGCAGTCGCAACATTGTGATTGTGGACATTGCATTTGTTACAATTCATATTGCAGTTGTTGGAGCGTGACTGTTTTTTTGAACCAAAAATTATATTTTATTATTTATTTTAGAAATGACACATCTCACTATTACTTTAAAATATCTCTGACCCTACACTCTACATCTACGATATAAAGAAAGAGAAAGATAGAAAAATGATGTGAGCACCATATAGTCCATTGCAGTATTGCAAGGCAGATTTTCCTGTGATCTACTATCACGGTGCTATTGCGGACTGATTGATGCTGGTGAGAATATTTCCGCAACTGCAATATTGTGGTCGTATCACATGATGGAGTCTGCAATTTATGATTAGATTGACAATGGATTGGGTTTGTTGTTGTTTAACTATTATTAAGATTATAATGATTTGCCTGCAAGATATATTGAGTGCCTGTATTTCAACTTGATTATGAGATTCTGTTGTCCTAGATGTGAACTGTAATCATACTATGATGCAGGTGGAAGTGGATGGTTCCAATGAATACAACAATTTCCAGCAAGGTTCCATTAACACTACCCAGCAGCTTATCCAGGACTTAGAAAACATTGACATGGTTTTCCATATTGGAGATATATGTTATGCAAATGGATATATTTCTCAGTGGGATCAATTTACAGCACAGGTGGAGCCAATTGCATCAGTTGTGCCTTACATGATTGCAAGGTTTTCTTTTATGGCATGCCCTAAAGAATTAGTCAAGGAAGTACTTTTCTTTTAATAATAATATGATATTCTTATAATTCTAATTTCCAGTGGGAACCATGAGCGTGATTGGCCGGGGACAGGATCCTTTTATGGGAACATGGATTCTGGAGGAGAATGTGGTGTACTGGCAGAGACTATGTTCTATGTCCCTGCTTCAAACAGGGCTAAATTCTGGTATGGCATAGACTATTTTATTTTTTCAGAGAAAAGGTTACCTTCTGTCAGGTTTAAAAATTTTCCGTGATATGAGCACACCAACATGAATTAATATGATTGAAAGGTGAAACTTTCATTGTGAATTGATGTTGAATTGATTTGCTCTTGTCAAATATGCTTTTAGTAGCAAATACAAGTGTTTGGTTTCTATTACACAATTGATTTTGTCTTTAAACTTCAATTTAATTGGGAGTGATTAAAAGTTTGTATTGTGTTTAAAAATTTACACTATGTCTTACATCAAAATTGCTTTATGAGTAAAAACAACCAAACAGAATCACTTCATTTTAAGCTTTGTAACATGATTTTACAAAACCATTATATTTAAAATCATGCTGATGCAAACAAAGCTCACTCATGCTTTTGGTTTCAAAGTTTTGGGCTGAGAATGATCAACAGACTTCTTTGGAACATGTACCATTTTTCTACTGTTGCCAGGTATTCAATTGACTATGGCATGTTCCGTTTCTGTGTTGCTGACACTGAACATGATTGGAGAGAAGGAACAGAACAATATAAGTTCATTGAACATTGTTTGGCATCAGTTGACAGGCAAAAACAGCCATGGCTAATCTTCCTTGCACATCGGGTACTCGGTTACTCTTCTTGCATTTGTTATGCAGATGAGGGATCATTTGCTGAACCAATGGGGAGAGAGAGCCTTCAAAAGTTGTGGCAGAAATACAAGGTGGACATTGCCATCTATGGCCATGTGCATAATTATGAGAGAACATGTCCCATATACCAGGTTTCTTCAACTTTCAGCACTTCATCCACCATTCCTTACAAATATCCCTATTTCCTATTGTGATAATAAATACGGAGATCAAAATATTTTTTCATCGGCAATAATAATGTGAAGTTGTGTGAACCAAAACACAACCCAAATTAAGCTTTTGGTGTTTAATTGGAGTTGGCTTTCCAGCATAATACCACACAACGTGCCACAAATAGTATCATTTAAACCTGCAATTAAGCGTGAAAATGCATATTCTCTCTACTTATTTCTCTTTATCTCTTACATGTTGATACAGAATATCTGCACCAGTGAAGAGAAACACAACTACAAGGGAACCTTAAATGGGACCATACATATTGTTGCTGGTGGTGGGGGAGCAAGCCTTTCAACATTTACTTCTCTCAAAACCAAATGGAGCATCTTTAAAGACTATGATTATGGATTTGTAAAACTAACTGCATTTGATCATTCAACTTTGTTGTTTGAGTACAAGAAGAGCAGAGATGGGAAGGTTTATGACTCATTCAAAATATCACGGGACTATAGAGACATCTTGGCTTGCGCCATGGATAGTTGTCCTAGCTCAACAATGGCATTTTGATGGATGAAAAAAAAGGTGACAGCTTCAATGCATCTAGCCATGCGAAAGCAGCACATGGATTATCTTCCACAAACAGATAATATAAATATGTATATACAATACAGCTTCTAAACCTGTCATCTTGACCAAGTTGGCTTCGATAGAATGCACAATCAATTTCAATGTTATTGAATTTTTATGCTGGAAGCACTTTTTTGTATCTAAAATAGAATAATAAGGAGAAATACAATGATACACAAACAATTCCTGTGACTACCAAAACCAAATGGAATCCAGTTGAGTAGTCAAAAACTGAGGTTTCAAAGTTCATTCCAAATATCCCTGCCACGGTGGCAAATACTGCAGCTACCAATGTAGCTGCTGTAAGAAGCAACTCAAACTGTATCAGGCGGTTTTGAATATTCCCCTGTAATAGATAGTGTGTCAACCGATGGTCCCTGATTTATTTAGTTTCAAATATATCAAACAAATAGAGTAATAGAAGAATGTTGCTAATTGTTAATCTTAGCTTACCAATTTTATGTTGATAAAATCTTCTGTGTCATCGATGTATTCTTTGAGCTGCATTATCAGCAAGAGTATTATCAATGAAGATAAGCAATGTGAGTAAATTCTAAAAGTACAGCTCTGAATAAAGTCAAACTTCTCATACCGACAATAATGTATTAAGTGTATGATCAATGGCGATAAAGTATGCTTCGAGCAACATCTCCAGCGGCTGAATCCTTTCATCATTGTCAGTCGAACCAGATAAACTACCATATTTACTAGAATTTCCAAAGCTGCTGAATGTTCTTTGCAACATCTGGACCCCGCTAAGTGACCTCTCTGGTGAAACAGGAGCTGATTTGGAAGTCATATTACCTGATAATGTTCGAGTTTGAAAACAATCATTTGAAGGGTAGGTATCTGATCTTTTCCTTTTCTCAGTCAGGCACATCTCAGCCATGTCGCCATCGTCATCCATGAGATGTTCTATTTCATCACGAACCTGATAACTAAACTTAAGTTACTAGTTGCATGTTGTAAAAAGTTAAAAAAGAAAATAAATTATAATTAAGGATGAGAGTTTCACGATGATCAACCTTCTGAACTCGCTGAGTCAAAGCAAGGAGGTGACCTTTAAATCTTCGAACACGTTCCAGATTGAGAGTACTGATAGATGAGGCCAGCTCATCTAGCACAGGATAGATTTCCATTTCTAGTTCATTTACCTATCAAATCAATATCATTAATATAAGGGATTCAAGATGACAGCTTCTTATCCACAAATAGCTGGTATCTTACTCAATAAATTCTTATGCATTTAGAAAGCTATACAATGTTGAATTCTGAAAGATAAAAGCAGACGGTTACCTAAATTCAAACATTGATATCATTTTACAAAACCCAAATTAAAACAAGTTTGGAGTTGTTGAGTTTTATTAAAAAGACAACCTGGTAATGTAATCCCACTTTGATGGGGTCTAGGGAAGGGTGTGATCTATGATGTACAGAAACAATAAGGATACAATACATATCTGATACGGTGATATGTCATTCACTTAAATTATAGGATACGGTATGATGCTGTGCTGACGGCATATCCGCAGCATATCGACAGTGTGCCACAGCGTATTATGCCATATTGGTTTTTTTTTTTTTTTGTAAAAACAGCTTTGGGTACTCTGTAGATATATCTAGATAGTGTATCGCAATATAGGTAGAGGATACGCACTCCGCTTTCGCAGGTCTATAATAGATAGTCTTGCCCTATATTTACAAGAGGTTATGCTACAACGGTAAATAGGCCTCAGGGCTGACCCAAGGGCCAAGTTAGTAAAGCAAGGCTTTAGGTCTCCAAAAAAATTTATTTTTCATGAATATTTAGGCCTTAAAAAAAAATAAAAATATTTTAGTAGTACAACAAGTAAGGGCCTCATAATTATATAAAAAAAAAAAAATACAACCATTGACATATTTAATTAAATTATGTTGTATCTCAAAAACAAGAAAGTTAGAATTTAAATAAAATTATAGTACATTGATGTTAGTATAAAAAATGTCACTATTTTATTTTTTTATTAAGGCCATATTTTATAATTTGCTTTAGGCCTCAATAAGTGTTGGGTCAGCCGGTCCATCCTTATTTCTTTCAACATACATAGCCAAAAAGACTGAATAGGTTTGATTACCTTTTCAAAAACAGTTTTCTGTTTTAAAAAAACTAAGGAACAACAAATTTATTTTGTTAACTTTTTATCACGACATGTCAGTGCTACAAAACTAATCCTAGAGTTTCATATTTTCCTGATCATTATGTTCGCTCCCTACATCTCCGTGCTACAAAACTATCCTAGAGATTTGAGCAGCCTCCATTTTGTTTGAAGTGAATAATGAAAAAGATTGCAGACAGTCCATCAAGTGTACGCACCATTTTGTGAATAGTCTGAAATTGCAGGAAAAGGCATAGGATGTGTAATGAAATTGTGGTAATAAACAACTACATAATTTAAACAAAATAGGCAAGCATATAAAATCATTTCTGCCAATTTTAATGTAAAAATACTGCAGAAAATATATACTATTACAGATTCACTGCCAAAAATGTGGAGGATTCCCCAAAAAGTAGAGTTTCTGGTCATTAATATACCTGAGCATCTAAAGATGTGCATGTCAATTCCAGAGCCAACTCTAGTGCCCTAAGTTCAAAGGGAAGATCATCTGTTCAAAAATTAAAGACACAGTAAGCAATTCTATGCCTTAACTACCTCCATCGAAAATCTATTTTAAAGATCACCCCGAATAGCTCAGTTGGAGCAAATATTAACATTGACTTCAAGCAATAACTCACAACAGCTTTTGAGAGCTGAAGAAGTATCATATTCAATTGAAGTTTTCAAATTGTTCCCAACAAAAGACATCGCATTTCACATCACTCAATGTCAATGCCTTCCTCTCATTACTCTCCATCGTTTCCTATTTCCTAATAGTGCTACAACTCAGATACAATCATACAAAACATCAGGTACCTATGGAGCACCAACAGCTCTAATTGAAAGTGTGTCCCAGTAATCGGCACGTGCCGGTCTGGCATGTGTAGATGTCCAACACTTTTAATTACAGTCAATTAATTCATTTCTCAAATTATTATTGGTGTCAATATGTCAGTGTCAGTATCCATGGTTAATAAACCTAGATACTTGTATGACATTTTTCCCACCAGTTTTCCGAGCTCCTAAATGTATTATAGTTTATTTTATTTTATTTATAGCAAAGAGGTACCATCCTTACCAGATTTTTCTCTCCGGAGTCGATTGCATAACTCTGACCTGTACTGACCAACAGTACCATCCAATGAATTCATCAGGATGACTTCATCGGCAGTGATTACACACCGAATTTGCTCAAGGTTGACTACAATAGCCATCTCCCTTCCTAATATCGAAGAAGGATAAATAAACATAGGATCCAATAGTCGAAGATCTCTAGAAGGCAAAGAACAATGTCTCATAATAGTAGCCTTGTCAAGTGTCACAGTCTCAGAATTTCCATTCTGATCAATTTTTATCCATGACCGAGTTCCATGACCTCTCTTTTTCAGACCTGATATACCAGCCCCACGATTCACTTGCCTGTTAAAATCGTACCTCTCACTACTATCATGAGATAACGAAGACTCGGGTAGACCAGAAGGATAATACTGGCAGTGTGTTTCTTCCATAGCATTTTATGTTTTTCTCACTAGCAGTTCTGAGACAGTACTTTTTCAGATGAGGTAGTCCTCATCACCATTTTCTATCAAGTCCTTTCGGTCAAAACCTTTAAACAATATGCATTTTCTCATAGTAAAACCTATAGTAAGAAGATAAGAAAGAACAAGTGTGTTAGTTAGAAAAAAATGCTGAAGAGGAAAAACTTAACAAAACAGGTCATAAATTGAATGTGACTGAAACCTTTAACCTTAACTAAGAAATCAATAAAAAAAAAAGGGAAACAATCAATAAAAAAAGGAAACAAACATAAAAGGAAAAAAATACCAACCCATGTTAATTACTCCCTCCGTTCTTAAATATAAGCAAAAAGTTGAATGTATTTGGACAAAATACATTCGACTTTTTACTTATATTTAAGACCAAAGGAGCACCAGTGTTTAAAAGCGAACTCTTTAAATTACAAAAAAAATAAAAACAAAAAGTTGGCCAACAAACTTGAACAAGATAGCTGAGTATCATGAATTTTTCTTTCAATTTATGAATACAAGAAACCTCACACGTTTGGATCAAGCTTCAATGCACAACAGAACTAGTACTCATTTTCATGAGTAGCAGCTAATTATATTGCTGTGTCAAAATTAACAGTTCAGATCAAGAACTTCAACCTAATTACTAAGAAACAATATGGTGCAATTCAACAAATTCGGAGTAAATCTCACAATAAAAATCCCTTAGTTTCAAACGAGATATAACCTTTTGCAATATAAATGCAAAACAAGCAAATAATGGTGGAAAAATTGAAACCCGAAAAGGAAAAAGAGCGAAGCTGTGTGGCAGTAGTTACCTGAAAGATGAATGAATAGATTATCGCAGAGCAGAGACGTTGAAGACTATCGATTCGGTGATTTGGTGAATCACCATCTACTTGTGATTTGTTGTTTGGTTTAAATAAATTTTAGTGAAGACAAATTTCGGTGTGTGATTTTATATACCACCACAAAAATTATTTTGGAAGGAATCTATCTATTTTGATTAGGAGTGACAGGATTATAAAGTAATTTATTTAGTGGAATAATAAATTTAAGGGCTGTTTGGAAAAAATATTTAGTCTTTTATAAAAGATTAGTTTACCTGATAAATTTCAAAATTGTTATAGAAAATAATAATAATAAAATGTGATTTTAAAAATAAATAATACGATAAAATCAATTTTACATTTTTAAAATTAATTTTATGCTCTCCAAAATAAGAAGAAGAAGAAACATATATAAATGTACATAAAAACAAATCTACAAAAAATTAGAATTATATATTGGAAAACAAATCAATCCAGTACTTTCTATGGAATAGAGTGGAAATAATAGTATTTCACTATTTTGGATATTGAAAAAATTGATGGAATTGAATGGAGCGTGATGTCATTCATTTCATCTTATCTCACTATTTATCTTTATTTTTCTTTTCCCTCAATTCGGGAGGTACAAAATGCAATGGGGTCCAGAAATTTTCTACAATTTGGAGCACTAAAATAGTATATATATTTAACCTAAAGAAAAATAATACTAATTCTTATAAAATATATAATTATAATAACTAAACAAATTCAAAATACATTAAATTTTTACAAATTATCATTGGTATCCACAAAATTTTATATTCTAAAAATTATATATATCACAATTCATTTTACCAATCATCTTCAATATGATTGTGGATTCAATTCTTAGCATACACACATCTTTCAGTAGGTGTAGTTGACACGACATAATTAAAATTAATTTTAGAAGTAAATATATCATTAAATCCATTTTATTATGCTCTATTTCACTTTATTTTATTTTGTTTCGTTCATTTTAAAATATCAAAATAGAGCTAAATTGCGAGTTTGAAGAGGAATGAAAGAGATGGACTAGGAGAGGATGAAAAAGGAACAAAGAGGAGGAGGGAAACTTCTTATCTTGTTTGGGTTTTCATTTTTTTTTATGCATAGTACCGTATGAATCTATAAATGTAAATAGGTCAAATCAGACTTTGCTTAGATAGATCTGACGTAGTTTAAAAAATTAAAGTACGAGTTTTGTTTATTTCTTGTCAAATGTTGTATTTTATGTTTGATCCGACATTTTTAAAAGTTTGATTTGACTTATTAGGTTATTAAAAACAACTTATTTTGTGTTAAGATTTTTAAAAAAGACATTTGGTCAATCTCTTAAAAGACTAGTAGGCTAATAAGATGACTGAATTTTGTTGAGCTCGTACAATTGTGACATCCATTTTTTTCACTTTTCACAATAAACTTGATCTATAGATGAACAATAATTATAAACAAAATAAAAGAATAAAATACAATTGTACATGTTAATCTATTTTTGAGTAAATATATTATTTTAATTACATATATACTGATTGATCTGTTATTCTTAATAGGCATTTTAAAAGAGCATAAATCTAACTTGCTTATTTAAATAAATAAGTTTATTTTTAAAAAAAAAATATGAGCATAAATCTAACATTTAAAACTAACTTTAGAAGTAAATATATAATTGAATTCTAGTTATTCCGCTCTATTTCATTTCACTTCATTTTATTTTGTTTCGTTCATTTTAAAATATCAAAATAAAGTTAGATTATGAGTTTGAAGAGGAAGGAAGGAGATAGCTTGGGAGGGGATGAAAAAGGAACGAAGAGTAGGAGAAGGAGGGAAACCTCTTATCTTGTTTGGTTTATTTTATTTTATTTAGAGTACCTTATTCATATATGAATCTAGAAGTGTGAATAGCTCAAATCAGACTTTGTTAAGATAGGTCTGACGTAGTTTAAAAAATTAAAACACAAATTTTGTTTATTTCTTGTTAAATGATATGTATTTTATGTTTGAGTCGACCTTTTTAAAAGTTTGATTTGACTTATTAGACTATTAAAAAAAAAATTGTGTTAAGACTTTTAAAAAAGACATTTGGTCAATCTCTTAAAAGACTAATTAATAGTTTAATAAGATGACTGAATTTTGTTGAACTCGTATAATCATAATATCATTTTTTGTCACTTTTCACAATAAACTTGATCTATATATGAACAATAATTATAAACAAAGTAAAAGAATAAAATACAATTGTTAATATATTTTTGAGTAAATATATGATTTGAATTTATTTAAATATATATATATATATATATATAATATTTTAATTACATATATAATTAAATAGCATAAATCTCTCACTTATTTAAATAAATAAGTTTTTTTTAAAAAAAAATATGAGCCTAACTATTTCAGTATTGTTATAAATTTATATATTTTAAATTTTTTTTTATGATGGTCAATGTTGAAAATAGAATATAATTTAAGGTAAATTATGTTCAAAATGATTAATTTTTTTAGGTATTACAATTGCACCACATGATGAGTTTAGATAAGTTATAGTTGCAATTAAAACAACTTACAAGAATGAATGAAAATTTATATCGGATCAATTTGATTTGCAATTGACAAATTTAGCTTTTACGAATACTAGTCTTGTTCTTTAGTCTATTAAAAATAAATAGTTTAATTGTCTTAAGACAGTTAAAAATACGAGTTATACAATATCTCATATATTTATAGAAAAAAATCAACGTACTGACAAATTTGTTAATTTCAAACTTTAAATTGTTAATGTTCATAGGTGGAATATTTTTATGTTTATTGTACTTGTTTTTCTTTATCATAGTTTTATCTTCCCATGAGTTTTTTAGATAAATTTTTTAATGAGCAATATTTTGTATACCAGATGATTGTTTTCTTGAGTTTTGGTATAGACCCTCCAAACATCTTGTATTTCTTTTTTCTTTTCATTTTTAATAATTTTTTAAATTGTTGCAAATGATATGTGATTAACTTAAAGTGCAACATAGTTAGAATATCGGACTAATCATGTGATGTCTTTGAATTCTATTTTTTATAAAATAAAATAAGATGTTCAAATTGATTAATAAAAACTTTAAATATAATTTATTTTTTGAATATTTTTTTTTTGTAGGATATAGAATATTTTATAAGAGCGATACACATTTTCCTCATAATTATTAAGAATTTTTTAGTAAACAACCACCTTGAAGCATCTGACGTTAAAAAATTCTGTTTTTTCATACATGCATTCACACCATTGATTTATGATTATCATTATCAAAGAAAACTCTTTTAAATTCTCTCACCCACATGTATTAATTAGTCAAGTAATGATTATCCTCTGACCCAAAAATTAACAAGGGCATTTTTACACCAAAAAATTTGAGGAAAAAGGATTTTTTAATTTTGAAAACTATAGGTTCGGTTTTTAAAATTTATTAACCGAATTACATTTTGACTATTAGTAGATATACTAGTAACTCAAGCACCATAAACACAACCAAATGTTAATAAAATTAAAGTTGCTACAACCTAAAATATGAAATTATATAGACATTGAAACGAAATTATATGTCCAAGGATTCAAAACTTATTTTAGCAACATGTGTAGTAGTAAAAACAAACCATTATTATAACATCGATCATTCGCATAATGAGATAACTCCCTACATGTGGTCTTTAATTTCATTCCTCTACACTTAGAATAAAGTTTCTAGTGCAGATTAGTTTAGGTAATGGACTAATGGTGATTTCTATTATATATTTTTGTTGTAAATTTTATAATTAACATGTGAATTTGATTGTAAAAGACAATCAAAGGATGAGGTATGTTAGATGTACTAATTAATGTGATGTATTAGTTAGCCGTGCGTGTATTTTTTCCTATTAAATTGACACTATAAGTTTGTAAAAAATGCCTAATGAAAGGGTCCTATTTTTGTTACAATGAAAGGGTCTCGTATGACCATACCATACAGTGAGTCCATGACTATATATATTTCACAATTTTAAAAGTTATAGTTAATAAAATTTTATGTAAAATAAATATTGTTCTAACAAAAGATTAAATAGATTAATTTTATTATTATTTAAAAAAGAAATCAATTTCAAGAATTTAGAAAATCAATTACAAGGAAGGATCGCTCGAAAAATTGAGAAAATAGCGAAGAAAGGGTATTGGAATTCATATTTTTTATTTATTTAAAAAAATCTTAATCCCAAATATTTAATATTATTTCAATCAAATAATTATAAACTATTAATCAATTTGATAAATTTGACAATATTATAAATGTCCATGTGGCATACTAATTGACTTAATACTCAAAATTAAAATTACCGACCGAGAATATAATAATAAAGGCTAAAAAAATATAAAGATTAAAAATAAAAATTTATAACAATTAAAACTATATTTAATTTTTTATATTTTTTTTTGAAACTCATAATAATTTAATTTTATTCTCGAATTTTTTTATTCATTTTTAGTTCCAGTTGTATATTTTTAGCTTTTAATGAGGAACAAAATATATACTATTTTTTAAAGTCTAGACTCTACAAATAATGAAAATACAGAAACAAAATTCAAATTTCTCAATTTTATAGAAATAAAAAAAAATTTGGAAAGATCATGAAAAGGAAATAATTTTAAACTTAGGCTAATAATATGTCAAAAAAAATATTAAAATTAAAAAATGAAATTATATAATATAAATACTTTTTCATAAGAAATATATATATAAAAATGAAAATGATTAAAAAAAAAGCTGTAAAAACATGTTTAGCCGTTAGATTGTGAGATCTGTCAGTGATATGGCGCGAAACTAACAAATAGTTATTAACAGAATGGAATCGCAATTTTCCTACATTATAGCAATACTTTTCGTTACATGATTTCTAACAAAACCCTAATTTCTCATTTCACTTTCTGAACCTACCGCATTTCATATTCAACCAACTCTCTTTTTTAATTGCAATTCAAAACGTCCAAAACAAACATGAAGGACGTTTCCAGTCACAAAGTTGTTTTTTCACTCATGTGATTAATTTTCAGGTACCTTCCTTATATGTCCTTTTTTTTTACTTGCTTTTTTACTTCTAAAATCATAGAGTTGTAATAAATTTTTGTGATAAGTTCGAATTTTTAATGTGTTTTTATTGTATTTAATAAGATTGAGGATTTTTTTAATGATCTATGCATGTTGTTTTATTGGGAATGATATAAATCAGGGGGAAATTGATATTATTATCTAAAATGGGACATGATTCATGCTGGGATAAACATTGTGAGAAAGAAAGAATGTTATGTAAAGGGATAATAATAGAAAATTTGATTGATCATAATTTTTGTTTTTGCATTGTTGAAAATATGTGCTGCAAATTGGAATTTTCGAGTTTTTTTTTTGTGTTTTTTAATCCAGGAACAAAGGTTGGTGTAATGGGAAACTGTTCTATATACCATGTATACCGCAAGATTTAATACTGTGTTGCGTATCTATTTTAGGTTCCTTTGTGTTTTCTCAAGAGTTTGACCAAATATGATATTTCAGATTCTTAGTCTTTTATGTGATGTGAAATTCATTTATCCTTCATTGATAATTATGATTTAATAATACTGAAATTGTAGTTTTGCTTTTTGTGAAATAAAAACTTTGGAGCATTCACTAATGAGTTTACATTCTTCGTAATGATTTTGTGACAAGAAAGATAAAGTTCTAAGCATTCAAAAACATGTGTGCAGGGTCATTGAAGGGAAGAAAAAGGAAGTTGCAAGTGTTCAAATGTATAAAGAAACATTTGATCGTAGCCAAAAAGATAAGAAAGTAAAAGTATATTCGGAAAATAGCAATGGAAGTTTAAGTAGTGAAAATTCAAATGATGAGGCAGTAAATGGAAGTGAAAGTAGTAGTGATTCAGAAAGACAAATAGATGTCATCACCAGAGGCGAAAGTGGTGAGAATAATTACCCTGAAATAGATATCAATGGCACCAAAAGCTTATCTTCGTCGGGTAGAAGGTCAAGTTCTTCTTCTTTGTCAGAAACATCATCAGGCGAATTCTTTCGAATAGATGCATTGAAATTCACCGCATCTGATGCATCTACAATTTTATCAAAATCTGGGAAAAATTATGTTTCTAGCAGTGCTAGCTCTCCTAAATCTGAGGTTGACATTAGCCCTCCAGTTCCAACATCAATATATCAAGCTTACAATTTGGCCTCCAGCCAAAAGGGTATGCCACCAACTACAAGCCCTCCTATCCAAATGATGGATCGATCGGGAAGATATGAATCTGCCAGGATTCCATCTTCGATCTTCGAAAGAAATAATAATCCATTGGAATGGAGTATTGCTTCTAATGACTCATTATTTAGCATTCATATAGGCCACCATAGTTTTTCCAGAGATCATACCTTTAAGTTTGGTGAATTACACATGTCGGAAGAATTGATCAAACCTGAAGAACTAAATATGTTTAATCGAACCCCATCAATTGCAATTGAAGATATAGAAACTGCCAGAAAAAGTACTGACATAAAGAATTTGACAACAATAGAAACATCAGAAGAATCTTTCAAATTTGACCAAAAGCTCAGTGAAAACCACAACGACATAGAGACTTTTCATCAAGATGCAAACTCCAAGTCTTCAAAGTCAAGTGTGTCAAGTCTCTCCAATGAGAGTGGAGCCACCGGGCACTCTTTTGTCCCATTGTGAGTCCGTTTTATTCTTTTTCCTTCTGATACAAGTCAATATTATTTTTTTATCCATGTACATTCTTTATCATGTATGTCAATAGTGTAGTGTTATAATTATGAAACAACTGAAGAAGCAATTATGCATATGTCCATGTTTGAGTTTATATCCAGTCAATAAGAAATATCCCTTTTGTGCATTGCAGAAACAAGGATTCACAACGATTCAGCTTATGTTGTAATTATAGCTGGGTGTTCTGCCACCGTAAATGGCCGACCTGCTGCTATACATGGCCAAGCTGCAAGTCTTCTCATTTCGGGTGGTTGTTCTGCAGTTGTTGCACCTGTAGCCATACAAAAAGCAGTGACCGTACCTCCCCTATGTATGTTTTCTTCTTTTGAAGTTTATCAATGTATCATATTTAGTCACATTTCAAGTTGGGAAAAAGTTCTCCTTGGATTATACTATATGGTTACATTTACATACAATTTACTTTATTCAACTCCTACTTTGATCATAATTTTGTGATTATTTTCTATTTCATTTTTGCACAAGGTTTAAGATGTTATAGTTGGTTTAGATTCTCAAAGTCCTTTAAAATTAAGTTCAAACTGTACAAACAAATTTATTTTATTCTGTTTTAAATTGTTGCAGTTTGACAGAAACAGAGAGGAATAGTTTTGAGAAGACAAATACTCCTAGACACGACTCATATAAAGAAGAATTAGATACAACTAGCAGTTCACCTGCCAGTTGTTGGCATTGCTTCCAATCTAAACAAGCATGTGATGTTTGTTCCAACTCACGTGGTAATTGTTGCTATTGGTTTCATAGCTTTTCTTGTTCTTCTAGTACATGTAAGCTTTCTTGTGCAAGGTTCAAATGTTGTTAAGGGACTGGGTTTTACGGAATTCAGATGCCTTATTTTTTTGTTTTTATAGTTATTATCTTCTTTAGCTACTCAGGTTTGATTAAATTTCCATCTTGGAGAAATCATTTTAATTTAATGTGTTACCCTTTTACCTTTAAATGAAATTGTATGAAGGGTATCCACCTATTTAAATAGCAATATAATCATAGTGAACAGCTAAAAATTATTTTACTATGCTCTAAAACTCGAAGCAACTTATAACTTATGTAACTAGTTTTTGTAAAGACTTAGCCTGTTTGATTTAATTTTTAAAAACAGTTTTCTGTATTTGAAAATTATAAAAATTGAAAACTTGTTTGGTTATAATGTTTTGCAATATTATTTTTAAAAACTGTTTTCAATTTTGTTGTTTTTAAAAGTAAAAAAGCAAAACCACTTAAGAGTCTGATTGATTTAGTTTTTAAAAGTAGTTCTCTATTTAAAAATTATAAAAATTGAAAACTTGTTTGGTTATATGTTTTGCAATTTATTTTTAAAAACTGTTTTCAATTTTATTGTTTTTAAAAGTAAAAATGCAAAACCACTTCTCCTTTTTTGAAACACTTCTTTTTAGTTTTGAAAAATCATTTTATAAATCAACTTT